>JAVJIF010009427.1:0-120989 GCA_038442645.1 Agave tequilana
TACTAAAGGATAGAGAGAGAGAGCTAGAGTGTGGCGAGGAGGGGGGGGGGGGGGGGGGGGGCGAGGGAGTGTGGGGAGAGAAAAAAGTCCTAGTTCTCATTGGCTGTTCTAGTTAAAAAGGTGAAACCATTTTGAAGGATAGAATACTCTTTTCTCTATATATTAAAACTAAAAAGTGTGATATTTTTGTTCTAGTTTCAGTTCTAGTTCTAAACATGACTAGCACCTTAAAATCGTTCCAGTGTCAGTTCCAATAAAAGCTCTAGTTGACTAAGACCATAAAAGTTACTGCAGTTCCAGTTTTTCCAGTTGACCAACACCTTAAAAATTGCTTCTGTTGACTAACACCTTAAAAATTGTTCTAGTTCCAGTTTCAATAAAAGTTCCAGTTGACTAACACCTTAAAAGTTGTTCCAATTCCGATTCTAATAAAAGCTCTATTTGATTAACATCTTTTGAGAGGACGGCCCCAACCCGCTAGTGGGCTATCAATGAGTCGGGTCGGAGGTGGTACAATATGTACCAGACCCGGATTCACTTTCCCCTTGAATCTAAGCCTAGATTAGAAGAGTATACCTTTTCTCTATGCACTTTTACCTTACTCCTCTCTTTTTTCTTGATTTTTTAAGGTCTTACATTGATGCTCATCACAACTTTTTTCTGCTCTTATGCTCCACATAAATCCTAAGTTACAACCTTTTATTTACAGGATTTTACAATACAACTCCTATTTGGACTATGAGGTGATCTTGGTCATTTGATGCTTGAAGAATCTTGATCAATCCTATTAAGAGTTGGTTCCTTGATCAGAAGGATTCTACACCCTTTAATCTTTAAAAATAAATCTTCATTGAATAGGAATTGAATCCTATTCATACTCCTTCTGATAAAGAAACTCGCAATCACTTGAAAAAGAAAAATGCTTCATCTTGATTTGATTTTCTTCGACCATCATCTCTTCTTGAAAAATAAGGCAAAATCTTAACAACTACATGTGTTGGAGCTGAAGCATGGTTTGATCATCAACTTGGAGAGGGCAATGCTGGCATGGGAGAAAAGAGGAAAATCCCATTCTTGCTCTTGCTCTCCATTTCCACAAAGAGAGGGATAAAAGAGATAGAATTTGTGGGTTGAGAGCAAGTTCGCTCAATCACACGTTGGACCTTGATGGTCCAACACGTTGTGAGACGTCCATCACAATTGATGGACGGTTAGATTTGAGAGAGAGAAAAGGAGGGCGGTGGGGCCCACAACGCATTTTTTCCTCTCTCGAATTGGGCTCAATTAGCTGTGATGGATGGCTCACAACGCGAAGGACCATCACCTGGTCCTTCGCTTGAAGGAGCCAACCCAGCCCCTTAGGAGTTAGGGTTCCCCTCCTCTCGCCTTTGCTTTTGATTCTCAATCTCTCCATGGCATCACAAGTTGTGCCAGGGAGAAAAAAAAGGAGAGACAGTGAAGATAGAGAGAGTAAACAGGTTCGGGTCTAATTGAATATAGTTCAAGTAAAATCAAACCTGACTTGTTTACTAATCAGGTAAACGAGTTCGGGTCCTATTCAGGTCTAATACGGGTCGGGTTCGAGTCTAGATCTGACCCATTGACAGGCCTACACAGCAGTATGCTTCAAAATTTTTGATAAGTTCATCATTTGGTAATTTTTGGAATAACTTTATAACTAGTTATAATTATATTTTTTTATTCTGTATTTTCTTACAATTTTCATTATTTTAACTTATTATATTGAACCATGAACATGCATCCATCTATACTGGAATAAATACTTATCTAAATAAAGAAAACATGAGAAAGAAGTTTTTGGCCTGTGAGATAGCAGTCGTGCAAGAATACTGTCCTAAAAGACTAAGACACGATTTTCCACTCGGGCATTGAAATAGTCATCATTTCTAGCGATAAAGGCCCCTGAAAAGTACCAACACCAGGCTCGAGCGTAAGCCAAGATCTCTGCTCAGACAAGGATTGGTCGCTCATGAAATCAATGTAAAATCAGTAAAATTTAAGAGAGAATAAAGTTTCTCGATTGCAATATGTGTGTCAGAGAACAGCTCAAGAGGGGAGAAGAGAATATAGAGAATTATTGTTCGTGTGTGTTTGCTTCTGAATGAGAGGCTCTAGTTATAACATTCAGAGTAACGGACAAGTGGTTATACCCGACATGCGAATATAGAGATATGAAAACAGTCAGATTCAGAATCGGTAAAAATGAAAAAGAAAAGACATGAAAACAAAACAAGGGCTCGGGCTCGGGCTCGCACATGCGAGCTGGCAGGGCGCGACATGCACGCGCCGGCAATAGCATGGCGAGGTGCGACGCGGCATGATGTACGCGCGTGCGTGGTTAACTGTCTCAAAACGTAGAATTCATAACAAGTAGGATGAGGAATGATTGATATATAATTCACTCCGCTTCTCTAACCTATACCACGTGGGACTAAACATATAGGCTAAAATGAACACTACAGGAAAATCAAGCTTTCTATTGGGTTATGTTGGCCAAAGGCCTTCCACCCTAGTTTTGATGATGATTAACTCATATAGTTATGTGTACTAATAATCTTGTGATTTTAGTTTCAGATCATTAATCAAGTTATTAGTAGGTGATTAGCTTCAACAAGATGATTTGGAAGCTTTCACATGTTGATTCAAGAGCCCGAGCGTCAAAGATCATATATAGCAATTACTCGGGGGATCAAAGAGTTTTGGATCGAGTCGGCTTGGAGATTGCGCTCTACAAGAAGACTTCGGTACCATAGTTTAGTTTTGTTTAGATCCAAATTGTAAAGATTAGAATAGTATGATATGCTCAAGTTCACAACACACATGTTTCATGTTTTGAATATTGATTTTCGGTTTTAGGTTTAATCGATCTTGGTTTTCATGAATAGATAGATCAAAACAAGTTTACATGGTTTAATGTATATTAGATTTGTTCTATATACATGCATGCTTCAACTACTTAGACAAACTTACTTTGATATACCTATTTCATGTGTTTTATGTTTTGGTACTTTTAAAGTTGTGAGGTGATCTTGTGTTTGCTTTGTGCTAATCCCTCGGGTTGTGAGGTGATTGTTTGTTGGCTTGGAGTTGTGCCTCAAGGAGGAGGTTGTGTTTGTAAAGAGAGGAGTTGGGTACTCCTTATGAGAGTTCTTTGGGACTTGCTAGTGGATTAGAAATCCTTCGTGTGTCGAAGGCGGGGATGTAGAGCTGGGTGCTCGAACCTCGTAACATATCTTGTTGTTTGCGCTTGATCCATTGACTCTCTCTCTATCTCTCTCTTTACTTTGTGCCTTGCAACTATTCATATTGTGCATTCATAATTGCTTGGCTTGGTTGTGTGTGCATCATTTGTTGATTGCACTTGAGTGTATTGCATTAAGTTTTTAAATTCCGCATTGAGTCATTAGATTAGCATAATCACCTATTCACCCCCTCTAGGTGATTTTCAATTGGTATCAGAGCCTACGCTCCTGATATTTAGGTTTAACCACCTAGGAGTGAGATCTTGGTTTGCATCTTCATTTGCATTGTTCATTTGCACTCATTTAGTTTGCTCTCATGGATAGTCCTCCTATATTTGACCATATTAGACTTGATGCTTGGAAGGCCAATATGAGTAGCCATTTGAAAAGACTAGGACATCTAGTTTATCAAGCCTCCACTATGGAATCCTTCCCTAATAGTAGCAAGCATAAAAAGGCAAATGCATTAGCACTTAGAGCATCTCTTAGTGAACATCTTTTACCGGTGTTTGATCGTTATGACTCGGCTTTTGCAGTTTAGAGCTTATTGACGTCTCCCGACCTTCCAAGGATTATCAACAAGATGAGGAGATCTAAGAGAGAAAAGTCCGAAGAGCATTGCTTCATGGTCCAAGGGAAAAACTCCCTTGAGGTACAATCGGACACTCAATTAGATGATAGCTCTAGTTCCTATTGCCATGGTTGTTTTGAAGTTCAAACATTGAATTGGAACTTGCTCAAAAGCTTGAAAATTTTATGAAAAAACACAATCTTCTGAAAGAGGACAACCTTGTTTTGAAAAATGAATTAAAGGATTTGTGTTCTAATTTTAATTGGTTTTGCAAGAGAAGGAAGAGATTACTAGTGAACGTGACTCACTAAGATCTCAACTAGACTTGCCCTTAATGAGATTGATGTTTTAAAAGGCAAAAATGATGTGATGATGTTGTGAAGCACAATGAGATTTTATCTTCAAAATTGGATTTTACTTTTAAAGATAACCTTTCCTTGAAAAATAAAATTGATTTCATAACTAAAGAATTGGATTTGGTTTTAAAGAAAAATGAATCTTTGAAAATTGAAATTGATTCTCATGTGTGCCATGCTAGTATAACTTCTTCTTCTTCTTGCACACCTATTGCATGCTCCACTTTATCTTCACTATTGAAAATAATATAAATGTTTTGAAGAAAAGTGTTGAATGTTTGGGCTCCACTTTGAGCCAATGCACCTTGAATCATTCACGTTTGGAAACCTTGGTTCGCAAGAAACAAGGTCCATCTTTGCATGCACACCCTACACGGCATACACATGCTTCCCACGGTCACCATCAATACATGTATGCTCATGTGTACACTTGTACACATTGTGGTCGAAAAGGCCACCTTGCTAGATTTTGTTATGATCGTGTTTATCATGAAAATTAGCAACTAATCTTGTTTGGGTTAGAAAAGATACTAACCCCCGTGGACCCAAAGAAAAATGGGTACCAGAAACCACCCTTGATTTTTGATGTAGGTGGGAGCTCTCGCATCACGTGAGAGTATTGGTGCCTTGAGGTGGATGCGTTCTAAGCTTAAAAGAGAACCATTTGGATGCTTCACTCTCAAGGGGATTTGGTGGGAGGACCACCGTGGTTTGGAGAACTAGAGATACACCTTCATCGGTTTTGGTATCATTCTCTAACTCCCATTTTTATTTGCATGCTTTTCATGTTCATCTATTCATAGCATGTCTTGTTTTATTGTTCATTATGCTTATGTCATTTGATTAGATTAGTGTTATACATGTTTAGTTACTTGAGCACCCATATTTTATATGGATCTATATTAGTGTTCTCACCTTGTTTAAACTAACATGTATGCCCTAAATCTAATGCACATGCATATGCATTATGACCATGTGGATGTTCATGATTTTTGTTTTGTTGAATCATGTTTGATTGTTTCATGATTAGTATGATTTTTTTTTTGCCATGTTTATTAGACTTATGCTTTACATGATTAGTTGTTGAGACACCCATATTTAGTATGGACCCATATTCTGTGTTCTCTTTATGTTTTAGCTATCATGTTATCATAAATCTAATGCACATGTCTTTGTCATGCTAATCATATGGTTGACTATGACTTTTTGTTTTAATAATTCATGTTTTGATTATTATGTTTATCATGTTGGGTTATGATTCCCGTTTCATGCTTCATGCTTTGACTACTTGCTTGAATGATAAGTTTTCATTAAAGGATTTATACTTGTACAACTAGTGAGCAACAAATAGACCTTTATATATGTTTGTGCTTGAACGCTCATTTGTATTCACTTGATGTACTAGTATAATCTAGTTTTGATGATTCTTGCATTTGACTTGTATTCATCATTTTACTTATTTTGTTTTAACTTCATGTATATGTCCATCTTGTCCAAACTATTAGATATACATATACATTCTTGAGCCACGTGCCTTCATGCATATACCCTTGTGGATCATTATGTTTAGGATATGTATGTATACTTTAGTTTGTACATGACATACATATGCCTTGAAGTTTAAATCGTTTGGATGAATTTCGTGTTTGCTAAGTGATTTCACATTTATAATGAATTTCAGGTTTTTAAGATGATTTCAATTGGTGATTTCACATCTTAGATGAATTTCATGTTTTCAAGGAATTCCATGTGAGCCTAATTGAATATTTTCATGTTGATATGTGTCACATTATTCTTGTACACTCACTTTATTAGTTTACTCATGATTTGTTTTCATGAGACTTTGATATGGACTTATGGATTTTGAGTGTTTAGTGATCATGTGATTTACATGTGTTTCATGAAAAAACAATTTTTTTTATTCCTTACTTGAAGGATTTCGTACTAGTTTTAAAAGTTTTTCCTATAACTAGTTCGTATTCTTCACTATGGTAGAGATTTTCAAACAAACTATATTTTCAAACCTATTTTTGAAAACCCCTATCTTCAATGGGAGGATGGATGGGAGATCATGTTCATGTATGCTTTAAAATGAAAATCATTTAAAACTTGAACCATGATTGGGAGGTAGTTATATGAGATATACATTTGATCTTATTGTTATTTCAATTGATATCATTGAATTCTTTCAATTGTATCAATCTTGACATTTCTTGTATACTCATATATATTTTGTATGTATGTATGCTTTCAATTCCAAGAATATCAATTTCTATTGGTATCTATTTTCATACATTTATATGTTTTATTTGTGCTTATTATATCCCTATATCTTAAGCACAAAATCTTGTTTATGCTAGTGCTTGAGCTTCAATTTATTTCAATTGATTACTTTCAAATTGGTATCAAGCCTATGCATTATTTTAGTTCGTATTTCATAAAGGGGGAGAAAATTTGATTTGTCTTTCAATTGGTATTTGATTCCCACTCCCTTACTTTATGATAGAAAATAAATTTCAAATTGATATCATATGTTCAAAATGAAAATTATTTACAATTGGTATCAAAATTTGTTTAGACATTCAAAATTCATTATGTTTAATTTCAAATTGGTATCAAAATCTTCTTGTGTTTTGCTTAAATTGGTATCAATATTTTTGTTTGTTTCCTTTCAATTGGTATCAAGATGCTATTCTTTGACATATTTTCAATTGGTACCTTAATTGATTGTCACCCCTAATTGGTCTTATTTTTGTTTTAGACAAAAAGGGGAAAATATTATTTTTATTGATTCGTTGTTTCGAACAAAGGGGGAGAAAAATTTATTGATTTGGTTTTGCTTTTACCCCTTATTGAAGATTGATTCTTTGTATTAAAAAGAGAGAAGATTTTGTTTTGTTTTGGTCTTTACCCCTTTGTTGATGATTGACAAAAAGGGGGAGAAAGACCTTGAGTTTATATATGCATGTTTATGTTTTGCATATATTAAGTTTAATTTAATTAATTTTAATTGATATCTAGAGCATGTTTTGTAATTGGTATCTAGAGCATGTTTTGTTTTTGAACATTTCATTGGTATCTAGAACCCTTTATTGTTTATGCATAGATATGCATGTTTCATGATTCATGTTTAAGAGCCTTCATTGCATATTCATTATGTTTATTTGGTTATGCATGAGTTAAGGGGGAGCTTCTTTGAAGCTTAACTTTAATCCATGCATATATAACTCCATGAGTTTTGTCATCATCAAAAAGGGGGAGATTGTTGGCCCAAAGGCCTTCCACCCTAGTTTTGATGATGATTAACTCATGTAGTTATGTGTACTAATAATCTTGTGATTTTAGTTTCAGATCATTAATCATTATTAGTAGGTGATTAGCTTCAACAAGATGATTTGGAAGCTTTCACATGTTGATTCAAGAGCCCAAGCGTCAAAGATCATATATAGCAATTGCTCGGTGGATCAAGAGTTTTGGATCGAGTCGGCTTGGAGATTGCGCTCTACAAGAAGACTTCGGTACCATAGTTTAGTTTTGTATTTAGATCCAAATTGTAAAGATTAGAATAGTATGATATGCTCAAGTTCACAATACACACGTTTCATGTTTTGAATATTGGTTTTCGGTTTTAGGTTTAACCGATCTTGGTTTCATGAATAGATAGATCAAAACAAGTTTACATGGTTTAATGTATATTAGATTTGTTCTATATACATGCATGCTTCAACTACTTAGACAAACTTACTTTGATATACCTATTTCATGTGTTTTATGTTTTGTGTTTTAACAAAACTTATTTTAGGAATTAAAGTCAAAAACTATGATATATATATATGTTTCATGTATATTGGATTTCTATCCATATGCATCATGCTTCAAAGTGTTTAAATATCATGTTTTTGGTATTTGGAAGAGTTTTTGAACAAACGTATTTTCTATTCAAAATCCAAGTTTAGAAAATACAGTTTTTGGTTTTTGGTAAAAATGATAAGATACAAAAATAGTTCATATTGATTGATATTTGAGCTAAACTTTTTACCACATGTTTATATATCAATGCAAAATGATAAAACTATTTTTGGTGATTTTTAGAAAAGATAAAAGAATTTTTAAACATGTTTCTAACTTAGTTTTCTGTTCCAGGCTTCAACCACTCGACTAGTCTTCTGACCAAGTCGACTTGGCTAAAGTCGGTCGACCGGGTCGGTCGACCGACGTGCACATATCTGTGCACGTTTGGACGGTCGGCCGTCCAGGTCGACCGAGTCTGAGAGCAGAGCTCTCTGTTTGTTTGGGTCGACCGGGGCGGTCGACCGGTAGCTGCCAACGGGCAGAATTTGACCGTTGGACGGTCGACCGGCCGGTCGACCGGCAGTGTAATTTTGGCAGATTCTGCTGCCAACGGCTATATTTTTCTGGGGGCTATAAATACCCCATTGGAAAGAGTTTTTCTCTAAGAATTTTTGTGCGAATTTTTTCCTACTCTCTGGTGTTTTCACAGCAATCAAAAGAAGTTTTTGAACTCATATTGAACAATCTATTTGGAGTTTCTGCTAGGGTTTGGGAAACCAAAGAAAAGGGTTTTTGGGAAAAAGAGTTTTGATTCATCTTCTATATCTTGGTTTCAGTTTTTCTCAAGGATTTTCTTTGTGATTTTGATTTCCATTCCATTGGTTTTCTCCACATTTGAGCAACATCTACTTTCTTATTCTATAGGATTTTTGTGTAGGAGAAAGAGATTGTTTGTGGTTGTTGTTTAGACCACCAAGTTAAAACCCAATCTTTGCTTTGTGCCTTGCCCTCATTGTGTTGAGGAAGTGTGCAATTGGGTTGTATCCCTCAAGTTGTGAGGTGATCCTTGTGTTTGCTTTGTGCTAATCCTCGGGTTGTGAGGTGATTGTTTGTTGGCTTGGAGTTGTGCCTCAAGGAGGAGGTTGTGTTTGTAAAGAGAGGAGTTGGGTACTCTTGTGAGAGTTCTTTGTGGACTTCTAGTGGATTAGAAATCTTCGTGTGTCGAAGGCGGGGATGTAGAGCTGGGTGCTCGACCCTCGTAACATATCTTGTTGTTTGCGCTTGATCCATTGACTCTCTCTATCTCTCTCTTTACTTTGTGCCTTGCAACTATTCATATTGTGCATTCATAATTGCTTGGCTTGGTTGTGTGTGCATCATTTGTTGATTGCACTTGAGTGTATTGCATTAAGTTTTTAAATTCCGCATTGAGTTTATTAGATTAGCATAATCACCTATTCACCCCCCCTCTAGGTGATTTTTCAGGTTAGTGTTCACTCAACCCAACGGGCTCCAAAAGCTTGAATTTTAGGGAAGACAAAATCAAGAAGATAACATAAAATATAAACATAAACAAAGGTTGAGCAATCTCATACTTTGAATTCAGGATAGATAGAATAATACCTTTAGTAAATTTATCGCAATCTGAGAGACATAATAAACTACGTCTTAAATTAGGCCTCTTTACTAGATATTGACAAAAGACACACACAATATGTCTTTATTTATTGAGCGAGCTAGTTGAGCGTTAATGACCATGCTCACAATTACTGACCTATTAGAGTTTCTAGGAGTCATCATGCCCCGAACCGCAACCATCACAATTCCTCTCACGTAGGTAAGTCTTTCAAGGGTACTATAACTAGATATTATACCTTTCACAATTCGCGCATTGGACTTATTAAGAATTAAACTCAACATAGCCAGTTGTATCATATGGCATCGTTATCATAAATAAGGGTTTGTAGCTATCATGCTACAAATATGATATAAACATATTCAGGTCGATGCTCCACATGAGTATCACAGTCTAACTTTTTTCTACCATATTGGATCTCTTCATGGGAATATCTCGCCAATCAAGAATGTTAAGTTCTTACTGTCAATGATCTCATCTACGAGTTTAACCCCATCTCTCTTGATGTATCTAAGACCACACTCCTAGAAAGACCTTTTGTCAATGGGTCAACAATATTCTTTTCTGATTTCACAAAGTTCATATTTATAGTTTTTTTTCATTAGGTGGTTAACTAATTGCAGTCTGATCTGTATATATATTTAGTTTTTCATTACATTAACTTGCTTCAGTAATTCAATGGTGGATCTTGAGTTCGTTTGGATAAAGATAGGAGGTACATGTCTAGGCATGATAAGAAATTCAGAGATTGGATCTTTTAACTATTCAACTTATGAGCAAGTAGTATTCTGAGTAATAAGCTCAGCCTTTATAGTGCTGTAAATTATTGTTTGTTTGCAGGATTTACAGGATATAACTGCATCACCAACATGAATACAAACTTGTAATGTACTTCATATTGTTGGAACCAGTGACTCATTTGGCATCACTATACCCTTTTGTAGTATCGGGATATTCAGTGTAAGTCAAATAATAATCAATAGTATCTCTCAAATATCTAAGTATTCTCTCTAAAGCAGTCTGGTGTTTTTTGTTAGGTTACTAGTGTACTTAGTGTACCAACTACATAGGTTATATCAGGTCTTGTCCTGTTGGATACATATAAAAGTGAACCTATTATTTGAGAGCATTTCAGTTGAGGGATTGATTCTCCCATATTCTTCGTTAATATAATTGAAGAGTCTAAGGTGTAGAAATATGTTTGCATTAAAATCAAATTTATATAGCATTTTCTCAATGCGGTGGGATAAACTGAAGGAAATTTCTTTATGGTCAATGGATACCCTTTTATTCCCAAAATCATATCTGCACGTCCCAGATATTGTTAGGATTTTACTTATTTTCAAGAAGAGATGATGGTCTAATAAGATCAATCAAATTGGAGAAGACGATGGCTTAGAGCAAAAGAAGCAAATCAAGTTGAATTATCAACTGTATAGTCAACTAATGCTCAGACCAGTCGGCTATACAGTCGACTGGACAAATACAGAGAAGGAGAAGATTACAATTAATTAACTTATAAAAGCTATCAATCGACTAATCTGAGGACCAATCGACTAGTCTAAAGGACTACTTGACTAGTCTACCATTCTGAAGCGTGAACAGAGGCGATGCGCGTTTTCTATTCTGGTGGAGTTCGAAAAATATTTCAAATTCTATTCAATGAATATTTATTTTTAAAATTTGAAGGGTCTAGAATTTTTCTTGATCAAGGAGATCAACTCTTACAAGGATTGATCAAGATTTTCAAGCATCCGATGGTCAAGATCATCTCATAGTCCAAAGAGAGTTTGGATTATAAAACTCCATAAATAAATATTATAATCTAGTACATTGTGACAAAGAGAAAAATCAGAAAGCCAAGAAAGAGAGAAAAGTGATGGTGCATAGTGAGAAGGTATACTCTTGTAATCTTGTAAGATTCAAGGAGAAGGTGAATATTCTTGTGGGAATCAAGAAGAATGTTAGATCTCTTATACCAAGTTTATTAATAAAACTCTCTCAAGTTTTCTTTCCGTGGACGTAAGCCAAGTTTGAGCCGAGCCATATTAAATTCTTATGTTCTTTCTACTTTTTTGTCTTGGTATTGCTAGTTTTTCTTTGCAAGTATTGTCATATTGTGACATTCCACAATGTCGATCTCAGAAACAATAATTGATAGAAAAGAATATCAATTACGCATACAATTGGTATCAGAGCTTAAAGGTTAACGATAAGTGATATGTCGAAGATTGAAAGTTCTTGCGATCAAGTTCGAGATCCAGAGATTCAATGAAAAAGGAAACTTCGATTTATGGCAAAAGAGGATAAAGATTTTGCTGGTGCAACAGGGTCTTCACAAGACCTTGTAAGAAAGTCAGCAAAACCTGCAGGTATATCAGATGAGAATTGAGAGGAGATAGATCTGAAAGTGGGAAGCACGATTCAATTATGTCTCGTGGACGAGGTTATGTACATCGTGATGGATGAAAAAAAGGCTACGAGTTTGTGATCAAGATTAGAAACATTGTATATGATAAGAGCCTCTCCAACAAGTTTGTATCTCAAGAAATAACTTTTGGAGCATTTAAACTTCTTCAACAAGATCATCATGAGCTTCTAGCTATTGATATCAAGATCAATAAGGAAGACAAGGCAATTATACTTCTTAGTTCACTTTCAGAGTCATATGACCACATCGTTACCATCATACTCTACGGTAAGGAAACTCTCATCTTGGAGGATGTCATATCAACTCTCTTATCTAATGAGATAAAAAAAACCAATCAAGTTGAGCAATAAGGATCGGGTTCAGTAGCCAAAGGAAGTGTTGACACTTCTAAAAGATAAAAACTCAGATAGCTCTCAGACTGTTTTGAGTAACATCTAACCCGTCGACACTTCCAAAGACAGGTCGCAGATAGTTGAACAGATATCAAAACATAGCCAAACTGGCTAATTCAAACTTGAGCTTAGCTTCTCTTTAAGCTTTAAACTAGCTCCGCATGAGCTCTGTTTTAGCTCTGCATGAGGGCTTTATGTCAGCTCCACATAGGAGCCTTGACCTAGCTTCGCTTGAAGCTTTAACCCCACAGTGGGATAGATTTGCATGAAGATTTTGAGCTAGCTTCACATGAATCTTTGGGATAGTTTCAGATGAAGCTTTGAGCTAGCGCCGCATGGGACCTTAGCCTCGCAGTGAGGCTAGCTCCACCTGGAGCTGCTGGTCATAATTGACCATTTCAAATTCCTACACAAGATCAGTGGGGGAATATCTCACTACATTAGTGAGTTTAATTTTCATTTTAATGGACAGTTATACCTCCATTATCTTCCCATTTAAAGGAGATAATTAAGAGGCATATGGTCCTCTTAAATAGCCAAAATAGGCTGTCATAGGCTTGCACAGGGCCTATATCGCTTCACATGAAGTTTTTTAGGCTTTTGTAGAGCTTGTTTTAGCTTCCTGTGTGAAGCTATCAAGACTGTTTTTAGTCTTTGCTAATTTCTAGGGCAATTACACCCTTGTGAAGCCTATAAATAGCCGAAGTTGAGGCTAAGCAAGGGCTGGCTTTTCAATAGCAAAGAAGAAATCGATTCTCTAATCTTTCAAGCTCTTCAGAGATTCATTTCTCTAATCTTCCAAGGATAATTTCAAGATGCTAATACTTTAATCTTTCACACTTAAAAAATTTTTTTGGAATCAGGCGAGAAGAAAATCCCTAGCAAAGACTCCAGAGTTTGATCACTCGCAATGTCAAAGGGACAAAGTGGTAGTACGTTGACCAGATTTCTACTGACACACTTTCCCAAAATCTCAATAGAAAATAGTTGTAATTTTCTTTCTTTTTACTTGTAATTTTCTACACAATTTTGTAAGTTTTTCCCTTCGACAATCAAACAAGATGACGAATCCGCTGGGAATATTATTCTCTATTGCTGAGAATGAAGTGTCACAATGTGATAATCAGACCTTCGGGTCTACTGGTGATATGTTGGTCAATAATTTCAACTAAGAGAAGTTCGAAGAACTCCTCTCTCAGGGCAACAAAGCCCTCTTTTCGTGTGTAAGCATAGGAAAGTATCCATCGCTAAAGCTCATTGGCTAACTCTCTGAAACAAGCCTCTTTCGAGGCTAACTGTCTCGGTGTGAGCCTATTTCAGCCTCTAGCGAGGCTAAGAAGACTCAGTACGAGCCTATAGCAGCCTCAAGCGAGACTAAAAGGGTGCACAACAACTCTACTATAGCTTGCAAGGCTAATTTAGCTCCTTGCAAAGTTAAAAGAGCATCGCTTTCTCTCAATGCTCTCCAAGCCTCAAACATGGCTAAAGCATTGTGCGATGCTAAGTCTAATATCTCTGGCAAGGCTATAGCATTATTCAGTGCTACGTCTCAACTCTTCAAGGCTAAAGCACTGTTTAATAGTGCTAAGAAAGCTCCAGGCGAACTTAGTGCTCTTGGCTGCCTAAAATTAAAGCTTTATACAAGGCTAAGACACCGTCTTGCGACACTATAACAGCTTCATACAAAGCTAATGCCTTTTGCGACAGTACTAGAATAACTTCATGTGAAGCTAAGACTTCAGCCCACAGGGTTAAGATAGCTTCATGCAAAGCTAAAATAGCTTCCGATAAAACTAAGGATTTTTGCTCAGCTAAAGCAGCTTCTGACAAGCTAAAATCGCCTCTAATGAAGCTAAAATCGCCTCTAATGAAGTTATTAAAACTTTGCCTAAAACTAAGGCAACAACCTTTTTGAAAGATAAATAGCAAAAAATTGCTAAAGAGGCTAAGCCAAAAGCCTCTCGAGGAGTTATGCTTCAAACTCTCTGGCCATTAGTACAAGACTGGTTGGGTCCCATTTGTTCAAACTTTGATATGAACGAATCCAACAATCCTGACTTGAGGGATTACTTGAGCAACAAGTGAAAGCTTCACTCAGAGAAACTAGTTGACATCTCCCCATTTCAGTGTAGACCAGCGGATGCCAACTCGTGACATTGCATTTTGTCCACAACTGCTTAGTGCCAATCTCTATAGTGCAGTTTCACTGCTACAAGCAGTTGTCTCCATGACCTACAATCAATTTTTGACTGATTGTCTGTCAAGACACCTAAGAGGTTACGACCTCTAAAGAAGAAACCGTTAAAGATCCCTGATGATCTTCCCACAGCTACTGTCAATATGACAAGCCATGGGAATGGTCCATGATGGTCTCGAAGAAGAAGCCAGGGGGCTGTTCCTCTGCTTTTCACTTACTAGACTCTGACTACAGCCCCAACTTAGGTCAGATCTTGATCAAACGCGAAGGTGCCTTTCAAGATACCCGCTCAAGGGTATCCATATCATATCATCATCAAACCTCCACATCAGGAGGAGCTACATCGCCCGAAACAATACGACATATAATCCAATGGTCAGATGATGAATCAAAAGGCAGCGACTTTATTTCTTTTGGTACCATCATCTCTGTCCAAACAAGCTTTGTATCAGTCAACATGGCCGATGACAATGATGATGCGGATCTCTGTCACCACATGGAGGCATAGGAGGAGGCTAGAGATGCAACAACATACCCTCGACAGTATTTAGCGTTTGTTGAGACAAATCCTCTCCCAACAAAATGATGGTGACAACAACCGTCAAACTGATAGTAGCAATAACAATCGTCAATATGGTCACCATACTGACAATGAGAAGGTTCACAACAATGATCAACCACCTCCACCAACTCCAAATGGATCTACTCCTTCTTCAGTTGAAGCCGACGTCATAAAAGGCATCCAAGCTTGTAGGTTGTTTAAAAATTAGTGAAGAGAAATTCTCAGGCGCGAACCTCGCAGACGCGGAGGTCACGTTCCAACCGTAGACGCAGGCCTCAAGCCAAATGCGAGGGTCACGTCTCAACCCAAATGCGGACCTCGCGTCTTTTATCAAATGCAGAGGTCGCGTTCCAACCTCAGATACGAACCTCACAGTCTTTGTCAAACGCGATGATCATGCTGTTCTTTGAGACGCAGACCTCTGTGTCGCGTTTCAACACTAAAATGCGAGCCTGTGTAGCTTCGCGTTTCAACACAAATGTAAGCCTGAGAAGCTTTGTGTTTCAACTTCAATGCATGCCTGTGAGCTCCGAGTTCCAACATAGATGCGAGCCTGTGAGCTCCACGTCTCAACATCAGAGCGAGGTCCAGGCCTAGCGCAGACCCGCATTTTTGCTATAACTGACAGCCATGAAGTTGGTCAGTTACACCCCATTTTCTCTCATATAATGGGGAATAACTTTCTATTATGGAGAGAATTAAGAGGTTGGTTACACTCCTTCCATTATGGAAAGATTTAAGGGGTTACTTACACTCCAGAATTCTTTAAAAGTAGCTATGAATAGCTATAAGATAAGGGGAGGAGTTCTGGAGGAGGAACCCAAGAAGCTAAAGGCTAGAGGAGAATTCCTAAAAGGCACACTTGATGCTTGATGCTTGAAGCTAGATAACTTCAGAAGGTTAAAAGCTAACACAAGACTGTTGAACACACATTGTGTTAGAGAAGAAAACTCTATAAACTTGCTGAGTTCAAGTTGAGTTTCTATAATCTCTTCGAGATTTTAGCCACTAATTAAGGTTTTATACTTTGCCAGTATGCTTCAAACGAAAGCAAAAAGTTCTGAAGATCAAGCTTCCATTTCGGCTCATCAACAGAGACAAGAATCACTCTCCACTGCTACATCAAGAACCCAACATTAAATAAAGGGGAGATCCAACCATTCATCCCTCTTTTATAATTGGATTATTGATCCGTTGTAATTTTCTTTACAATCAAATAAAGAATAAACACGCTTTCAATTTTTCTGAGGAAACAAAGACGGTAACTCCAACTGAGAAAAGTTTTCTCTACTAATGAGAAAGCTGTAGCGCAAGCTGACCTCAAGCTTCTCAGATCAACTGTCGAATCACTCATCGTCGAATTCGACCCAGAGAAGTTCGAACAACTTCGCTCATCGGGCTTCATTAGCGCCAAAGTCTCAAGCAAGACTCACTCTCAAGTCTTTTTGGAGACTTCTCATAGAGAAGCCCATACGCTTTTTGACAAAGCAAGTGGCTCAACCTCTCTTGAGGGCTTGGTAACCTCTTGTGGACCCAACATGGCTTGCGATAACATTTTCTCAAGAGACCCGCAAAGCCAATGTCTTGGCTCATGGCCAACACAGTGACAGAAGCCAATCTCACCACCAAACTTTGCAAACTTAGTTTGTAGGAGGTTCGCAACAACTCCTGTGAGCCAAGAGGATTGCTGATCATCGAAGAAGACATCAAGCTCGCCATCAACAAATAGAGGCTGAAGATAGTGATGTTGGCACCGAACGTGAAGCTCACGTTCAACCCTGCGTTTCTGCAATAAAATGCGATGCTCGCATTCACGAGCTGCGCGTTTTAGCGCCAAAATATGACGTTCACGTCCACCCTCAAGCTGTGCCAAAGTGCGAGATCTGCGTCTCACTTCAAGAATGTGAGACTTGCATTCAGCAGCTGACAGTCTTAAAACGCGAGGGTCGCATTCAGCAGCTGATAGTGTTAAAACGCGACCTTCGCATTTCTCTTTAGAAGTGTTAGACTCGCATTCAACAAAAGGCTGCGCCAGGATGCGACCATCGCGTTTCACTTCAGAAACATGAGGTTCACGTCCATCCCTAAGATGCCAAGTTCAAATGTGAATTGGTAAGCCCTCACCCTCATGGGTTTGAGGCTAGTTCTTCAGATATCCTTGCAACAGATTTGAGGGACTACATAGTGAGAAAGAGGAGTGCTCATAAAATCGCTCCTCAGTGTCATTGCGAGCAACTCATCTCGATGGTGCTCTCTGATTGTCATTGTAACTTTCAGATGGTTAAGTCGCCAGTTTTTAACCTATTGTCAAAGGCTTCAAACTCAAATTCCGCTAAGAGGCGATAATCTCACAAGAAGGAGTCGTTCTCTGACGCTGAGTACCTGGAGGTGATTTCCAATATGGTGGGTCCAAGTATCACATCAAGTAAGTCCAAAGAGAAGCAACTGGCTCTTAGCTCTGCGTAATCGGATGCGGAATATTCCGCGAGCTTGGAAGAAATATTGATCGAGCCTGAATAGATTTACAGACATACCTGGATCTGAACAGGAGTAATAGCCCCAATTGACTACAACAACTTAGCTAAGGGGGTTAAACCAAACGATGAGCACTCTACCATAATAGAGTCTCATTTGTCAAACTCCTAAGTGGAGAAAGAGGCCTTCACATATATGGCCAGCACTCCAGAAGAGGTACCAAGAAGTTTGAAGAGCAAACTCAAGTGCAACAAACGTAGCACGAGATGCCTTAAGCCCAACAAAAGTCTATCAACGATCTCAAGAAGATGATAACTCTTTTGCTTAAGATGTCAAAGAAGAAGACAAAAGTCTGAAGACTAAAGTTTCTTCCCGCAACAGCAAGGGTAAAGAGAAGGAGGATTAAAACTCTACCTCCAAACAATCTAATGGCAATGAGAACAACTTTGGATTTGAAAATCTTGAGTCTTCTTCTTCTGAAGAAAAGATAATCATGTCAAGAAGATAAACGAGCTTGAGAAACAACTGGAGGCTAGCTCAAATCAAAGAACACTTCAAGAAGTGGGGGTGGTTAGACCATACCTGATCTAGTGGGATTCAGCTCCTTATCCTCCCAGGTTCAAGGCACCGAATCTGCACGTCCTTGACGGTAAAGGTTCGCCGAACCAACATATATACTACTTCTAATCCCAAACAGGGAATGTAGTATCAAACGATGCCATTGTGACTCGTTTATTCATCGACACCATCAAGGGGGTTGCTTTGGATATTCATGAAGCTTCTTGTCGGCTCTATCAAGAAATGGGCCGACCTCGAGAAGCTCTTCCTGGCGCGATTCTTCAAAGATGACATCGAAGTATCCGTCCCAACTCTTCTTGCTACAAAGCAAAAGAAAGGAGAGCCAGTCAAAGACTTGTGGAGAGATTTAGAGTAAGACGCTCTGATGTTCAAGTGGCATGACATAATCTACACTGGTAGAGACTTACCGCCACAACCTGCAAACCACACTCCTAGCTCAAATAGGAGTAACTCAAAGTCGCACCTAAAAACAACTAGTCTTACAAGGTGAACGAGCAGAAGATATAATTGCAAAAGTAAACCAGAAAGATTACAAGACAAGTAGCATTGAATCTACTGGGCAACGTGGAGATCTGACTTCTTCGACTGTCACGTTCAAAAGTTACCTCTAAACAGTCTAAATTATTCCATCGGTATTTGTCATCCCTATGGAATAAAAACGCCCTGGAAGTACGTCATGTGCTACTCCAAACAAAGAAGTACTATCCCTGGTCAAGTTCAACAATACACCTCTGATCAAAGATGTACTCACAGAGAATGATAATTTCCCTATAAGTTTCCCACAGAGTTTGTACTTCTTTAGTTCCAAGCAAGATTTTAGAAGTTATCTCTGGAACAACAATCTGACACCTCCGACGGCTAAAGAATAGAGAAAGTAGCTGACATTTAAGTCCAATGAAAAATTCTTGATAACTCATAATGCTTAGGAAAATAGCATGGCTAGCCCAACTCAAATGGTAGTTGATAAAGGCATACCAAATCTGTTGATAGTTGAGGGTTTGCTAAAATCCTAAGAACTTGATCCTTGCTTCTCTTCCAAAATCCTCTACCAATTTCCTTCCATGAAATGGTAGGACCACAAAATACTGTATTTGTTTCCCAGCGAAATAACTACAGATCGAACCTGTCATGTTAAAATTATACCTCTGACAGTAAAACTTTTATATCCCTAGTGGATCAAATCCCACTTGTCGTTCTCTCCCACCGAATGGCAAGTTCACTCAAAGTACTGTTATGTTTAAAATCACACCTCTAACAGTAAAAGAACTTTTGTCAATTTAACATCACACTTTTGACGAGTCAGTTCCTAATCCATAATGGAGCATGTCATGTTAACACTACACCTTGACGGAGATTTCAACCGATCCCCAACGGGTTCAAATTACACTTGCCATTCTCTCCAATAGAATGACAGGTCCATTTAAATTGCGCAAATTGCAATCTCCAGCAGAGCACTGGTCATGTTAACATTATAACTCTGACAATAAGACTCCAATGTATCCCCAACGGATCAAATCTCACTTGTTATTCTCATCAATAGGATAGCAAGTCCACAAAAATCGTTCAAATCACGAATTCAATTTTTATTAAGTTAACATCACACCTCTGATCAAACTTGCTCAGATCGCAAGACAAATCCCAGTTAAGTTAACATCACACCTTTGACCACTCAAATCGCAAGACAATTCCCTGTCAAGTTAACATCACACACCGCTGACCAAACTTACTCAAATCATAAGACAAATCCCGGTCAAATTAATATCACACCTTTGCCCAGACTTGCTCAGATTGCAAGATAAATCCTGGTCAAATTAACATCACACCTCTGACCAAACTTGCTCAGATCGCAAGACAAATCCCGGTCAAATTAACACACACCTCTGACCAAACTTGCTCAGATCGCAAGACAAATCCCGATCAAATTAACATCACACCTCTGACCAAACTTGTTCAGATTGCATGACAAATCCCTGTCAAGTTAACATCACACCTCTGACCAAACTTGCTCAGATCGCATGACAAATCCCTGTCAAGTTAACATCACACATCTGACTAAACTTGCTCAGATCGCAAGACAAATTCTGGTCAAGTTAACATCATACCTCTGACCAAACTTGCTCAGATCGCAAGACAAATCCCGGTCAAGTTAACATTACACCTCTGCTCAAATCGCAAGACAAATCCTGGCCAAGTTAACATTATACCTCCGACCAAACTTTCTCAAATCATAAGACAAATTCCGGTCAAGTTAACATCACACCTCTGACCAAACTTGCCCAGATCACAAGACAAATCCGGATCAAGTTAACATCACACCTCTGACTAAACTTGCTTAGATCACAAGACAAATCCCGGTCAGTTAACATCTCACTGTTAAGTTAACATTACACCTATGATATTGATCTCCTCGATTTTCTTAGTGAAAATGAGACATTTCAGTGCTAAGTTAACATACACCTCTAGCACGCAAAACAAGCCTCTGTTAAGTTTACACTACACCTATGACAGTCACTTCTCTTAGTTTTTCCAGCGAAACTGAGGTTGTCAATGCTAAGTTAAACATCATACCTTGAGCATTCATTTCACTGTCAAGTTAATACTACACCTAATGTAGTGATATTCTCAGTTTTCCTAATGAAAATAAGACCTTCTTAGTGTTAAGTTAATATCACACATCTAGTACACATCCTTGTCAAGTTAATATCGTACCTCTGACAATTCAATTTGATCAAATTACAAACCAACCCGTCACGTTAACATTATATCTCTGACGGTAAAAATCTCTATGGATCCTCAACAAATCCAGTTCCACTTGTTATTCTCTCTAATAGATGATAGGTCCACTTAAATTACGTAGATCGCAAAATCAATCAGTGTTATGTTAATATCGCACCTCTAACAGTAAATCTTCTCGATTTCCTTAGCGAAAAATGGGTTCTCAGGTTAAAATCACACATCTTTAACTTCACTTCCCTAGCAGAGTTACCCAATTTTCAATTGTTAAGTTAATATCACACCTCTGGCAATTAAAATTCTTCGATTTAGTTTGTCTGATTTTCTAACAAATATACATAATTCAAAATCAAAACAAGCTGCAAACGCGACATTCTCGTTTAAGCGAGTCTGCATCCAGAACTCTCCAACATGACAGTCTTGTCAAGAAGACATCCGCATCTTCAATATCCAAATAAAGGTCATGACATCCGCGTCCAATGACAGGCGCGTACAACATTGCATTCGTGTCTACATCAATGAGAGCCGCGTTCTCCCTTCCAATACAAAGAGTATGTCTCTACTGCTACAATCAGTTCAACAGTACACTGGCAAAGGCAATTTGCAATTATACAGGTTTAACATTACACCGACAACCAAATCAGAGCTTAGATAAGTTCTAAACTGTGTATCTAGATACTTACAACAATCTTTTCTTAAGGATTCAAGTAGTTCAACAGTACACTCACGAAGACTAGAATCCAAATAAGATCAAGCTCAGAACATCTCAAAAGTTTGCCAGTCCAATCATGGGGGTCCAAATCAATATGAAGTTCAAAGTATTCCGAAACCTGTCTCAGTCATCTGTGGAGTTTTGAAAACTTTGGAGGGGGTTCTATAGGCTACCTAAAATTACTGAAGACAAAGTCTTAGACGCGAACCTCGCAGACGCGGAGGTCGCGTGGCCTCATACCAAACGTGAGGATCGCATCCCAACCTAAACGCGAACCTCGTGTCCTTTGTCAAACGCAGAGGTCGTATTTCAACCTCAGACGTGAACCTCGCAGTCTTTGCCAAACGCGATAGTCAGCTGTTCTTTGAGACGCAGACCTTAGGGTCGCGTGTCACATTAAAATGCGAGCCTGTGTAGCTTCACGTTTCAACACAAATCCAAGCCTGAGAAGCTTCGCGTTTCAACTTCAATGCGAGCCTGTGAGCTCCACGTTCCAACACAGATGCGAGCCTGTAAGCTCCGCGTCTCAACATCAGAGCGAGGTCCAGACCTAGCGCGGAACATTTTTGCTATAACTGACAGCCACGAACTTGGTAAGTTACACCTCATTTTCTCTCCACATAATGGGGAATAACTTTCCATTATGGAGAGAATTAAGGGGTTGGTTACACCCTTTCCATTATGGAGTGATTTAAGGAGTTGGTTACACCCCAGAATTCTCTATAAATCGCTATGAATAGTGATTGCTAAAAGAAAGAACAATCAGAGAGTTTAAGAATTTATCGTGTAGCTTGTGGCTAACGGGTCGTGTCCACGAGGAGGAATGCGATGGAAGCTTTTCAGTGAATCGTTTAAAAACAAAGAATTGTGTTTGTTTTTTATGGTAAAGAGAATGGAAAGAAAGAGATGATTAAATGATAAATTGCAACTTTAGAAAAGGTTTTGGAGAAGGTGATTTAAAAAGTTCGAAGATTGTTTTGTTGATTATAATAATAAAGCAAATCTGGGCTCACTATCTCACTACTCAATTGTTCATTCTTCTATTAAAATCTTAAGTGCCTCAAAGTGATCATATGCAAAACTTAAAGTTGATTTTTAGAAAGTTTGAAGTAAAGCACATAAGATGGTTGGAAGAGTTTAGTCTTTTATTTGAGAAATCATTTAGAAATTGAATATTAAATCATCAAGCGCGAAGAAGTAAGAATGAAGTAAAAATAATTCAAAAGACGTTCATGAAAGAAGTGAGAGTTTAACAATCCAAACCCATCCTCATGTGCCTTCAAGAACACTTTCAAAAAGAAAGGCTTTAAGTAAGGCATACAAATGATTCATTAGGTCTTTTTCTTTTAAAAACAGAAGAGAAGAAGAACAAGAGAGAGTTACAATATTGAGCCCAGAAAACATTTTAGTTGCCCATGGAAAACGAAGAAGAAAGCATAGAAATAATGCAAACCATACCGTACTACAAGTGGAAGAAAACGCGGCTCGACTTTTGTATTGATGTCACTTCAATCTTCAAGTATAAGTACTCAATTCCTCTCTCTCACAAGTTTTGATACTGGACTACAAATTAAAAAATAAGAATACAACTTTTGTGTTAGCTAACAAAGAACCTAAATCCTTAGAAAATAAACACAAATTCTAATCCTAGTCTTCGCTCCATTTTTCTTTGCTGAAACTAGTATTTATAGGGAAAAACCACAAGGGGAAGATCCTGGGAAGATTGGGGGAGCAAACGCTCCCCAACAACCTCTACTTGGCCGCGAAAACGCGGTTTGGGCCGCGTTTTCGCGGCCCTGGTGTGGCCATGTGGCCACACCCAATTGGGGGAGAACTCTGGTTTGTTGTATTTCCCGTATCTCTTCTGTTTTTCTTGTTTCTGCTCCAAAAGTTGACGAAACAGCCTTTGATTATGTGGCTTCAACCGCTTGATTCAGGAAGGATTCTTCTCAACCTCTTGATATGCCAAGATTTTGCCCTGATTTCTTCATTTCGAATTTATTCTGAATTAAATCAGAATTTGGTGGGCTTTTGGGCTTGTTTCTCTTTTCTTTCTTTTAGCACTTGGGCCTACATTTAACAAAGAAAAAGAAGACTTATTAATAGGATTTATTAGCTAAAAAAATATGGTAAGATGACAATGTAAATGCAATATATGTAATTAATCACACCCCCACACTTATCTTTTGCTCGCCCTCGAGCAAAACATCTAAACTGTACTAAGGCTTATTAGACTACTTTCGCAGGTTACTCGATTGCACTGAGCATGTGCAACAAGCCGTTAAACCTCTAGGTTACCCCTAGAGGATGAGTTTTTGTCTCGTGAGGGTTTTCAGTGGATTGCACCTACAAAATCCAAAAAGAAAGAGAAAAAAGTTAGTATTTTCGAAAAGCATTTTGAAAAGAGAAAATATTTGAAGTATATTTGTAAGGCTTTAAGTAATCTATAAGTTATAGGAATATCAAAATTTTCATTCCTAAACTTAGTCTCTATTCTAAAAACATGTTATCAATTAAAGTAAGGAGTTAAATGTACTTCTAATCAAGTCTATTATTTACCTTGAGTCGCATGCACCATCGTGACTGTGAAGTTGACTAAGGGTTCTTTAACATTAACTCCTATGCCTATATGTTGGTGAAATTTATTTCTCAATTTCATTAAGCTTTCTAATCTGCCCATGTAACGAGCATTCAGTCAGTGACACCCAAACGGACAGTTTTAGGGCACCAGGTGAGAAAACACCCCTAAGGACTTAAACACTCGAGCAGATAAGGCCACGAAACCAAGGTTTTTATTTATACGATGTACCCCTTTTAGGCGTGAATACTTATGCTTCATGAGGCATAAATACCAGCTTAATCAGAGGATTTATATACACATTTTTCTTCAAACTTATCTAATTATCTTTTGCATAAATACTAAGACTTGCTTAGGCCAAAACACCTAGCTAATCAATAATTAGACTTGTTTTTTTCATAATATATTTTTTATAAGGCATAAGAGTCTTTGTTTTTAAAACCCTAAGTGTGTAAGTGTATTTAGTGTGCATATGTCATCAAGGTAAATATCAAGACTAAATTACTTTTACAAATTTTCTTCCTGACCCTAAAAATCAAACAAGTTATCTTATTTTGACTAAGTGTAAGAAATCCTAATTATGATTCTCTTATTCCTTAAAATTGACTTAGTTTCTTACAAAAATATATCAAAATATGTTTTTCTACCCTTTCAAATTTTTTTATATTTATATTTTTTTCTTTCTTTTTTTATATCAGTCATGTTAGAACCCTCCCCCACACTTATCTAATGCATTGTCCCCAATGTATGAAAGAAATGTATAAATGCATGAAATAAAATGGAAAGGAGGAAAGTTACCGATACACTGGGTCAAAAAGACCCATTGCCGTTCATTTACCGGCACCGATTTCAAGAAAGGTTTAAGGCGTTGACCATTTACCTTAAAGTTATTTCCATTCTTGGTGTCACTGATCTCAACTACACAGTGTGGAAACACGGTTTTTACAACGAATGGCCCAGTCCATCTCGATTTCAATTTTCCTGGAAAAAGATGAAGCTTAGAATTATAGAGTAAGACTTTTTATCCAGGGACAAAGGTTTTTCTTATGATGTGCTTGTCATGGAAAATCTTGACTCTATCTTTAGTGATCTTCGCATTTTCATAGGCCTCATTTCTCAATTCCTCCAATTCGGAAATTTGTAATTTCCGAAGATCACCGGCCTTAGTTAAGTCGAAATTCAACTGCTTGATTGCCCATAAGGCTCGGTGCTCTAACTCAACGGGCAAGTGAGAAGGTTTGCCATAGACTAACTTATAAGGAGACATTCCTAGAATTATCTTGAAAGCGGTCCTGTAGGCCCATAGAGCATCTACAAGTTTGATGGACCAATCTTTCTGGTTTTGGTTCACAGTTTTCTCCAAGATAAGCTTGACTTGTCTATTAGAAACCTCAACTTGCCTACTGGTTTGAGGATGATAAGGTGTGGACAACTTGTGAGTTATGGCATACTTTCTCATAAGAGCTTCAAAAGATCTATTGCAAAAGTGAGTGCCATTATCACTGATGATAGCACGAGGGGTTCCGAAATGTGAAAAAATGTTCTCTTTCAAAAACTTTATGACAACTTTGTTATCATTAGTTTTACAAGGAATGGCTTATACCCACTTGGACACATAATCCACAGCAACCAATATGTATTGGTTCCCAAATGAATTAGGAAATGGACCCATAAAGTCGATGCCCCAAACATCAAAGAGTTCTATTTCTAGAATTGGGTTAAGGGACATCATATTTCGGTTTGAAATTCTTCCTACCATTTGGCATCAGGGCACGTCTTGCAAAATTCATAAGCATCCTTGAACAAAGTGGGCCAATAAAACCCCACTTTGTAGCACTTTTTCAGCAGTCTTGCGGGACCAAAGTGTCCACCGCATGCAAATTCGTGACAAAAGGATAGAACACTCTTAACCTCCTCATCGGGAATGCATCTCTTAATAATTTGGTCAGAACAGTACTTGAAAAGATACGGTTCCTCCCAAAAGAAATACTGGACTTGAGATAAGAACCGGTAAACATCATTTTTGGACCAATGAGATGGAGTTTGGTTTGTGACTAAGTAATTCATTATATCAGCAAACCAAGGTTCCCTGAGATAGCTAAGAGATGTTCATCAGGAAAATCCTCATTTATGGGTAATTCGTTGCATGGAGAATTAGGGATCCGTGAGAGGTGGTCAGCAATGACATTTTCTACGCCTTTCTTATCTCGAATCTCAAGATCGAATTCTTGAAGAAGGAGGATCCAATGAATGAGTCGGGCCTTGGCATCCTTCTTCATCATGAGGTACCTAAGCACAGAATGATCGGTGAAAATGGTAGTTTTGGACCCTAGCAGGTAGGGACGAAATTTCTCTAAGGCAAACACTACTGCCAAGAATTCCTTCTCAGTCTTAGTATAGTTCAATTGAGCATCATTGAGAGTCCTACTAGAGTAGTAAATCACATTCTGCTTGTTATCAATGCGTTGTCCTAGGACAGCGCCTATGGTAAAATCTAAAGCATCGCATATGATTTCGAACGGCTTAGACCAATCCGGTGCGGATATGATTGGTGTAGAAATAAGCTCTCTCTTAAGCTTCTCCCAAGAGTTTATGCATTCAGCATCGAAAGTGAAGGACACATCCTTAGCTAACAGATTAGTCAAGGGCTAGCAATTTTGTTAAAATCCTTGATAAATCTTCGGTAGAAATCAGCGTGTCCTAAGAAGGATCTAATGTCCTTAACGCATTTGGGCATGAGAAGCTTAGCAATAACCTCGATTTTGGCTCTATCCACTTCAATTCCTTTCTTGGAGATTTCATGACCCAAGACAATTCCATGTTTTACCATGAAGTGGCATTTCTCCCAGTTCAGTGTCAGATTTTTCTCAGCACAATGTTGGAGGACGAGTTCTAAATGGTGGAGACATTGAGTGAATGAATCTCCATAGATGGAGAAATCATCTATAAAGATCTCTAAGAATCGTTCTACCATATCAGAGAAAAGACTCAACATGTAACGTTGAAACGTTGCTAGGGCATTACATAAGCCGAAGGGCATTCGACGATAAGCAAATGTCCCGAATGGACATGTAAACGTAGTCTTTTCTTGGTCCTCAGGAGCGATAGGGATCTGGTTATAGCTCGAGTAACCGTCCAAGAAACAGTAATAGTCGTGACCCGCCAAATGTTCAAGCATTTGATCAATGAAGGGAAGTGAAAAATGGTCCTTACGAGTTGCAGCATTCAGTTTCCTATAGTCGATGCAAACTCAGATCTTCATGGGAAGTCGAGTTTGAACCAACTCTTTGTTCTCATTTTCTACTATGGTGAAATTGGATTTCTTTGGGACCGCGTGGACAGGACTGACCCATTGGCTATCAGATGGGATAATTATCCCATTGTCTAAGAGTTTTATGATTTCAGCATGAACAACCTCTTACATTATAGGGTTTAACCTATGCTGCGGGTCTCTTTTAGGTGTGGCGTCTTCATTAAGATGAATGCATGTTGAACGATGGTCGGACTTAATCCCTTGATATTAGTCATAGTCCACCCAAAGGCTTCCCTATGTTTTCTTAGAATTGCTTTAAGATTTTTTTCTTCCCTGTCATTTAAATGGGAGGCAATGATGACAGGAAAGGTCTCTTATTCGCCTAGATAGGCGTACTTGAGATGCACATGTAAGGCTTTCAATTCTAAGGAAGAGGAAGGCTCACTAGAAGGACTAGTCAAATTTGTTGGCTCCATTATTGTGAAATAGGTTCGAGGCCTAATTCACAGCAGAATCTACAACCTGATCAAGATTAAAGTCATCAGACTCTAATCTGAAGTCATACTCTGTTTCTAATTCCAATTCTTCCTCATGTTCACTGTCAAGTTCTCAATTAGGTTGACTTCAAATGTTTGGTCCTCGATATCGCGGAGTTGTTTTCCTAAACTGAAGACATTGACTTCTCTAGTCATGTCCCCAAAGGTTAACCTCATAGACCCATTCCTACAATTGATGATGGCATTAGCAGTAGCAAGGAATGGTCGCCCTAGGATAACAGGAGTTTGAGCCCTATGATTGGAGTTGGACACAGGTTGTGTCTCCAGAACTATGAAATCAACAGGGTAAATGAACTCTCCTACCCAGATCATGACATCATTAATCTCCCCTTTTGAAACTTTTACAGAACGGTCAGCCAGTTGGATGGTGACTCGAGTTGGACTAAGATCGCCCAACCCAAGTTGTTGAAAAACTGAGAATGGAAGCAAGTTGATACTTGCCCCAAGTCAAGAAGTGCACGACTAATCTTGGCTTGTCCTATTGTGTATGCAATGGTGGGACTACCTGGATCCTTGTACTTGACAGGGATCGGATCCGATAATAGCTCACTAATGTTAGTGGGTAAGAAGACCTTTTTTGGAACATTAGTCTTTCTCTTCTTGGTGCACATGTCCTTAAGAAACTTAGCATAGGGAGGGACTTATTGGATGGCATCAAGAAGTGGCACATTTATCTTTACTTGGTTAAATATCTCAATTATCTTGTCCATGTGAGGATTTTGCTTGTTGTTTTTCAGCCTATTAGGAAATGGTACTATAGGCTGGTGCACCTGGCTGGCTGACTTATCTTTTTCAGATTTATCAGAATTGGAAGGTTTTGGATTAGATAAGGTGGATGCTTGATTTTGGTTGTGCTGAATGGGATTGGTTGGTGTTGACACTTGATTATCAACTCTATTTCCTGATCTCGATGTATGAACAACATTACATTGATCCTCAGCCAAATGAGCTTGTTGAGAATTCCTTAGATTGGTTATTGGTTGACTAGGCAGGGTACCCTTCTGTCTCTCATTTTATGGGTTGACTAGTTGACTCATTTGAACCTCTAACCTCTGGATAGTTTGCATGAGAGAGTCTTGATTTTTCATATATCTTTCTATGTTTCTTTCAAAGTCAGTCATTCTCCTTTCTAGTTGAGGATTCTGGAAGGAAGATTATGAAGCTTGGTTGGGAAAGTTCTGTTGATAGTTTTGAAAGTTAGGTGGATGGTTGGGAGAATTATTATGGAAATTGGAGAAGTTGGGTTGATGATTGGAAGAATTATTGGCATGATGGAAGTGGCTAGCATGATTTGATCGTGAATGGTCATTGTTATTTTGGCTCTATGAGAAATTAGGGTGATTTCTCCAGCTAGGATTGTACGTTGGTGCGTAAGGATTATTGTTCGGCCTTGAAAAGGCCGCATTCATCGGTTCATGGTAGGATTGCTGAGCCTGAAACACAGGGCATTCCTCGAACACATGATTCATGGCTTAACAGTAAGTGCAGCCCGGGGTTGAAAATTGGTTCGGGCTAACTTGATTGACTGGACTTGGTTCTTTCGTTTCTAGACCTTCCAGTCTTCTAGCCAGGTTAGCTAACTTAGCCTCATTAGCGATGGATGATTCGATAGAATGGAGACCTCCTTTTGAAGAGATGGAGTTAGGATTCCTAGAGGTCTCACTAGCAAATTCCCATTGGATGGTCTTCTCAGCTAGATTTTCATACAAATCCCATCCTTCATTTTCATCTTTCTACAAGAAACCCCCTTGGCATATACTTTCTAAGAGGGTTTTGGTCGAATAGTCTAAACCGTCATAAAGAATTTGGCATTGCCGCCATTTCTCTATTCCATGATGTGGACATTGGACAAGGAGGTCCTTAAAGCGTTCAAAGTACCTCCAGAACGGTTCACTAGGTTCTTATTTGAATTGCATGATCGTCTTCCTAATGAGAGCGATTTTATGAATTGGATAAAATTTCTTCAAGAAGACCTTGATGAAACCATCCCAAGATGTGATAGAACCGGCCGCTAAGCTATAGAGCCACTTCTTTGCTAGGTCCTTAAGTACGAAAGGGACAAATCTCAACCTAATAGCATCGTCTACAAGGTGTGGGATTTTCATCATTAGACATACTTCCTCAAATTCTCGTATGAAGAAGTAGGCATCTTCGGACTCTAAGCCATGAAACTTAGGGAGTGTGTTGATGAATTGAGGCTTGAGCTTAAAATTATATTCACCAACTGATGGAAGTAGAATGCAAGATGGAAGTGAGGTTCTAATGGGGTAGAACCTATCCTGCAGTGATGTTGATTGAGCCATTACCGGATCTGGTCTTGGTTCAAACTTGGGTCGTGATGTGTTTCTAGTCAACCTAGATGAATTAGGGTCTCTTGACCACACTTGCATACACAAACACAATCACAATCACAAACAAGTTTTACCAACAGTCAACAATAGTAATCAACCAAGCCTAGTCTAAGGTAACCTTGACCTAGACAACTCCTAACTGGTTGATTGTCCACAGGAGGTAGAATGTAGACTTTGACCATAAGCTAATCAGCCAGGTCAGGGCAAGATTGGTGGGAGGTTATCCGTCAAAGACGTTCCTTAATTAAGTAACCACCAATCTTCGGGCTTTCGGCCCTCAATCCCCTTCCTAAATACTGATTTGGCAGGAGTCAATTTCCAACACCTTCCCTCTTTAGGATATCTCCTAATGAGTTCGAGATGTCCCTAAGGCTAACGTCTATCAGATTTTACTTAGGTTTAGGTTTGTGAGTGCTTGGAATCTGATTTTTGGGCCAAGGAAGGGTGATTAAATCCCCACCTTATCTTGGTATTGGGTGTTGCCCTTAAAATCAATTTTGTGCAAGTGTACAAGATAAATAAGATTCACTCAAAGCGATATAAATCAACTAAGAAATGAGTCCTATTCTGAATGCAATGCGTACGTACCTTGCTCTAGCACTCTTCAACAGTAAAGTAAATGAATTGAAAAGACTCGTGCCTAAAATGCAAACGTCTAATTAATTTTTTAAACTTTTCAACAAGTGTTTTACTGTTGGCTTAAAACAAGGATGGTGGATAGCATAAATAGCACAAATATAACATACAAAAACTTAAATTTTTGCGAGCAATATGTCCTGCAAAAAGAGTTTTTAGTAGTCCAATGAATTTTTCAGTTTCTACAACGCAATTTCTTGAAATTCTGTTTCCTACTTTCGAGAGTAGGGGCACAGAATTTGCAAGTCTTCTCTTGCAAAGCTTGAATGCTAGATCTAAATCTTCAAGTCCCTGAAACAACACACAAAATTTGTTAGAAAATAACTACACCGTTCCCTCCCCGGCAACGGCGCCAAAAATTGATTGCTAAAAGAAAGAACAATCAAAGAGTTTAAGAATTTACCGTGTAGCTTGTGGCTAACGGGTCGTGTCCATGAGGAGGAATGCGATGGAAGCTTTTCGGTGAATCTTTTAAAAACAAAGAATTGTGTTTGCTTTTTATGGAAAAGAGAATGGAAAGAAAGAGATGATTAAATGATAAATTGCAACTTTAGAAAAGGTTTTGGAGAAGGTGATTTAAAAAGTTCGAAGATTGTTTTGTTGATTATAATAATGAAGCAAATCTAGGCTAGGCTCACTATCTCACTACTCAATTGTTCATTCTTCTATTAAAATCTTAAGTGCCTCAAAGTGATCATAGGCAAAACTTAAAGTTGATTTTAGAAAGTTTGAAGTAAAGCACATAAGATGGTTGGAAGAGTTTAGTCTTTTCTTTGAGAAATTGTTTAGAATTGAATATTAAATCATCAAGCGCGAAGAAGCAAGATGAAGTAAAAATAATTCAAAAAACGTTCATGAAAGAAGTGAGAGTTTAACAATCCAAACCCATCCTCATGTGCCTTCAAGAATACTTTCAAAAAGAAAGGCTTTAAGTAAGGCATACAAATGATTCATTGGGTCTTTTTCTTTTAAAAACAGAAGAGAAGAAGAACAAGAGAGAGTTACAATAGCGAGCCCAGAAAACATTTTAGTTGCCCATGGAAAATGAAGAAGAAAGCATAAAAATAATGCAAACCATACCGTACTACAAGTGGAAGAAAACGCGGCTCGACTCTTGTATTGATGTCACTTCAATCTTCAAGTACAAGCACTCAATTCCTTTCTCTCACAAGTCTTGTAACTGGACTACAAATTAAAAATAAGAATACAACTTTTGTGCTAGCTAACAAAGAACCTAAATCCTTAGAAAATAAACACAAATTCTAATCCTATTCTTCGTTCCATTTTTCTTTGCTGAAACCAGATTTATAGGGAAAAACCACAAGGGGAAGATCCCGAGAAGATTGGGGGAGCAAACGCTCTCCCAACAACCTCTACTTGGCCGCAGAAACGCAGCTTGGGCCGCATTTCCGCGGCCCTGGTGTGGGCAGGTGGCCACACCCAATTGGGGAAGAACTCTGGTTTGTTGTATTTCCTGTATCTTCTTCTGGTTTTCTTATTTCTGCTCCAAAAGTTAACGAAACAGCCTTTAATTATGTGGCTTCAACCGCTTGATTCAGGGAGGATTCTTCTCAACCTCTTGATATGCCAAGATTTTGACCTGATTTCTTCATTTCGAATTTATTCTGAATTAAATCAGAATTTGGTGGGCTTTTGGGCTTGTTTCTCTTTTCTTTCTTTTAGCACTTGGGCCTACATTTAACAAAGAAAAAGAAGACTTATTAATAGGATTTATTAGCTAAAAAAGTATGGTAAGTGACAATGTAAATGCAATATATGTAACTAATCAAATAGCTATGAGAAAAGAGGAGTCTGGAGGAGGAACCTAAGAAGCCAAAGGCTAGAGGAGGAGAATCCCTAAAAGGCACACTTTATGCTTGATGCTTGAAGCTAGATAACTACAGAAGGTTAAAAGTTAAGCATAAAGCTGCTGAACACACATTGTGTTGGAGGAGAAAATACTATAAATTTGGTGAGTTCAAGTTGAGTTTCTATAATCTCTTTGAGATTTTATCCACTAATTAAGATTTTATATTTTACCAGTGTGCTTCCAACGAGAGTAAGAAGATCCGAAGATCAAGTTTTCGGTTCGACACATCAATGGAGAATAAAAATTACTCTCTACCGCTACATCAAGAATCCAACATTAAACGAAGGAAAATCCAACCATTCTTCCCTCTTTTTAATCAGATTATTCATCTGTTATAATTTTCTTTATAATCAAATAAAAAATTGCAAGCTTTCAATTTTTTCAAGGAAACAAAGCTCATCTAATATCTCTCGTTCAATGGGATTGTCATGCCTTACTTCCCAAAGACGCTGGAACGAAGATGTGATTGTAGGCTGTCTAAAAATCATTAAAGACAAGCCATCAAAAGCAGAGTCCCAAACTCCAGACGCAGGGCTAATCATAGCCAGCACTGCGGCACCAAGGCGCGAGGGACGAAACCTGCGTCTCAGCAGCACCAAGGCGCGAGGGTCGAAACCCGCGTCTCAGCAGCACCAAGGCGCGTGGGTCGAAACCCGCGTCTCAGCCGCACCAAGGCGCGAGGGTCGAAACCCGCGTCTCAGCAGCACCAAGGCGCGTGGGTCGAAACCTGCGTCTCTAGGCATGGGGCCCAGCAGCCCTGTATCTCTCAAGCGTCTCTGCCCCAGCGCAATAATCAGCCACGCGATAGTCGCGTCTCTTCTCAGCAGAGACGCCAGACACGCGTCCTGAAGACGCGACGCAAGAGCTGCATTCATGCGCCCCGCGTCGCTGAACCCTGCGTCCTAACCGTACAGGGCGAAGAAGCTTTCCGCCCTCGACATTGCGAGGCTAATCTCTTTGATCCTCCTTCTACGGATCTGAGAGATTATTTGACAAAGAAAAGAAGTGCTAATCAAATCACTTCGTCATGTTGCTGCCAACGGCTTATCACAATGCTCTCCGAATGCCGTTGCAATTCAGGTGCAAACCAGCAGTCTCTAGTTAGACAGCTGACCCTGATTCCCCGATCAGCTAAGAGAAGTCATTCCCACAGGAGGAGGGTCTTCTCTGACACTGAATATTCTGAGCTCACTGCTAACATGGCGAGCAGGAGCAGGGGAAAACAACTCAGTTCCGATAATGAATCTGACACAGAACCGGAAGGAGTGTACCGACACACTCGCACCCAAACCGGGGCAATTCTCCATGGAGGAATTTGAAGCCTGCGACTCTGCAATAGCGGAATGCGAGTCATTCACCTCAATGCCCCGGACTAGAGCATTGTAGTCAATCGGGGGAATGCTATGTGGACGACATCGCGGTGAAAAGCCGCGCTAAAGGGGATCATATAACTGATCTAAAGGTCGTCTTTGACATCATGCGGGCCCATCAATTGAAGATGAACCCCACCAAGTCCTTCCTGGGGGTGGCTAGTAGAAAATTCCTAGGGTTTGTAGTAACCTCTACGGGGATTCATGTGGACCCAGAAAAGGTTCGCACCATCCAGGAGATGCAACCTCCGAGAAACCTCAAGGAGCTCAGGGTATTGCAAGGACGATTGGCGTACATCCGAAAGTTTATCTCAAATCTCTCCGGAAGATGCCAACCCTTTTTCAAATTAATGAAGAAAGGTGTTTCGTTCATTTGAGACAGCGCTTGCCAGCAAGCATTTGAGGAAATTAAACAGTACCTCACACAACCGCCAGTCCTTGCGGCTCCGGTGTCTAGAAAACCTTTCCTGGTATACGTTCGAGCAATGGATCATTCTTTAGGAGCTCTACTAGCTCAGAATGATGATCAAGGACGAGAGCAAGCAATCTACTATTTGAGTAGAACAATGATCGGAGTCGAACATCGGTACAACCCGATCGAGAAAGAGTGTTTGGCATTGGTGTTTGCTATTCAGAAAATGCGACACGATTTGGTAGGCCAAACAATAAACGTCATCTCAAAAGTCAATCCCTTGAGGCTACTTATGACAAAGCCTTCATCATTGAACGGCCGACTGGCAAAATGGGCCATATTGCTATCCCAATATGAAATGCACTTTTTACCACAAAAAGCCATGAAGGGTCAAGCGGTGGCGGATTTCCTGGCTGAGCATCCAGATCCGAGGGTAGCCCAACTTTACGAAGATCTCCCAGACGATGTCGCTGAAGCCTGCCAGACCCAGACATCCTTCGAAAGGCAAGTGTGGCAATTTTTCTTTGATGGTGCATCGAGAACAAGCCCAAAAGGACACATAGTGGCAGGAGTAGGAGTAGTACTCGTCTCCCCACAGGACTATGTGATTCCTCGAGCTGTCTCATTCACCGAGCCGTGTTCCAACAATGTGGCGGAGTACAATGCTCTTTTGATTGGGATGCAACTCGCTGATGAGATTGGCGTTAAAAATCTCGAGGCATATGGTGACTCCAAACTCATCGTTAGCCAGGTTCGCGGGGAGTACGAAGTCAGACATGAAGACCTAGTACCCTATTACAACGCAACTGTCCACATGGCTGGGAAGTTTACAAACTTCTACATCGACCATGTACCACGCAAGCAAAATGCGCATGCAGATGCACTGGCATCCCTCGCTGCCTCTTTAGCTCTACCGGCTGGAACAGTGGAGAAGATATTTGTCCACAGCCACGACCTGTATTGCCCGAGAATTGCTCCTGAGGACTACCAGGAGCCAACAGGAGATTCTCAAAGCAAACAACGCTGGAATTGTCAATCGGTCCAGAGCCTAGAGACTGGCGATTCCCCTACATTGATTATGTCCTGTATGGCATCTTTCCTGAGGACACCAAAGAAGCGGCTGCCATTCGAAGGAAAGCCCCTAAATTCTACTATAATACGATTACGCGAACATTGTATCGTCGATCGCATGATGAGATCTTGCTCCGCTGCCTTTCACCAAAAGAGGCACAGGAAATATTGAAAGAAGCCCATGACGGTATGTGTGGAGCCCATCAACCTGGCCCAAAACTTGCATACCGACTCCAAAGGCTGGGATATTATTGGCCTAAGATGATCGCTGATGCCATCAATTATGCCAAAAGATGTCACGCCTGCCAAATACATGGTGATTTCATCCATCAAGCACTGGGGTATCTTCACCCTACGACCTCTGCCTGGCCATTTGAAATGTGGGGGATGGATGTAGTTGGCCCTATCAGCCCTCCATCATCAAAAGGACATCGGTTTATTTTGGCCATAACCGATTACTTCTCCAAATGGGCTGAGGCCATTCCCTTGAAGGAGGTAAAGTCATCAGACGTGAACAAATTCATCAAACATCATGTCATTTACCGTTTTGGTGTACCTCGGCGAATCGTCCACGACAATGGACCCCAGTTTATCAGTCAGGCTTTCCAAAGGTTCTGCGCCAAGTTTAGAATCCAGAGTGTGTCTTCAACGGCATACTACCCCGCCTCTAATGGTCTCGCAGAAGCTTTCAACAAGACCATTGGCAAGCTTCTCAAGAAATTCGTCTTGAAAAGTCAACGTGACTGGGACGACAAGCTGGGTGAATGCTTATGGGCTTATCGCACAACTGTTCGAACCCCAACTAAAGCTACACCATTTTCTTTGGTATACAGGTGTGAAGCAGTGCTTCCACTAGAAATCCAAATTCCATCTCTACGCGTCGCCCTGACAGCAGAGATGACAAATGAGGAGAAGCATCGACAGCGACTCCAAGAATTGGAAGCCTTAGATGACAAACGTCTGCAGGCCCAACAACAAATCGAGCTTTACCAAGCCCGGATTACCAGAGCCTTCAACAAGAAAGTTAAAGTGTGAACTTTCAAGAAAGGTGATCTTGTCTTAGCCATCAGAAGACTTATGGTAATGACACATAAGACAAAAGGGAAATTCCAATCTAAATGGGAAGGACCATTTGTAGTAGAGTCAGTCTACTCAAATGGATTATATCGCCTCATAACTTCAAATGGCGATACACTCATGATGCCGATCAATGGCAGATTCTTGAAGAAGTACTATCCTTAATAGTACTCCTCCACCGATCAAGTTGAAAGTACACCTCTGATCAAAACAAGAAGAGCTTCTTCATTAACATCCGACGCCTCCAACGGCTAAGGATAGAGGAAAATGTTGGCTTCTAAGCCCAACATAAGTCTTCGACAACTCATCATGCTGAGGGGAATAGCATGGCTAGCCCAACTCAAACGATGGTTGGTAAAGGCATATCAAATCCATTGACAGCTGAGGGTTTGTTAAAAACCCTGGGTTCTAATGTTCCCATCCTCATAACATCCGACGCCTCCAATGGCTAAGGATAGAGGAAAATGTTGGCTTTTAAGCCCAACATAAGTCTTCGACAACTCATCATGCTGAGGGGAATAGTATGGCTAGCCCAACTCAAACGGTAGTTGGTAAAGGCACCTCAAATCCGTTGATAGCTAAGGATTGCTAAAAATCCTAAGTGGATGTAATTCCACCCTCTCCTCCAAAATCCCTTACCATTCTCATACACAGAATGATAGGTCTACAAAATACAGTCATTGCTAAGTTAACACTATACCTCTGGTAATGAAAATTTTCAATACTCCCTATCGAGTACAAATTTTACTTGTCAACTCTATACAGAGTAGCAAACCTTCAAATTCGCCAAGTTAATACTATACCTCTGGCACTTCAAACTCCACTTGTCAATTCTCATCAATAGAATGACAGGTCCTCAAATTGCTCATATCGCAAGTCCACTATTGTCAAGTTAATATCACACCTCTGACAATATACTGTTAAGTTAACATTACACTTCTAACAGTAATCAAGTTGCTGCCAAGTTCAATATTAAACCTCTGACAGTCACCTTCCTTCAGACTTCCATATCAAGGCTGAAATGAACGATGCTAAGTTAACACTACACCTCTAGCATCCAGGTCATTGCTAAGTTCAACAATACACTTAAGGCCATGACTTTCCCTCGGACTTCCTTATTAAAGTCGAGATGACCAATGCCAAGTTCAAAATTACACCTCTAGCATTATCCTTCTTGTCAAGTTAAACATCACACCTATGATAGTGACACTTTCAGTTTTCCCAAATGAAAGCTGAAATGCTTCTGAGTCAAATTAATATCACACCTCTGACTCACATTCTTGTCAAGTTAACATCACACTTCTGGCAAGATAACTTTCAACCCGTTAAGTTAATATCATACCTCTAACGGTAAAAACTTTCCTAGATCCCCCGCGAATCTAGCCTCACTTGTTATTCTCGTCAACAGAATAACAAGTCCACTTAAAAACATTGTTAGGTTAACATTACACCATTAACAATATTTTCATTAACTCCCCAGCTGATCTTAATCAAGTTAATCCCAAACCTCTGATAAAAGTTCATCCTCCCTGGGGGTATAAATTCAGCTTGTCATTCTCCTTTATAGATTGACAGGTCCACAAAAGTTATCTTATCTCTGTTAAGTTAATATCACACCTCTGACAGCATTGTTGAGTTCCTGAAATAGGATCACTCTCTACAAAATTTGACTCGTTAAGATTATCATCATAGTTTTGACAAGTCAAAGATTCTTTGTTTCTATTCGTCTGACTTAAAAAAAGTTCAAAACAATAGGAGACAAAAAGAAAAGTGTCACTTTTATTTACATCCAGTCATATGAAAGTGATACAAAACGCTCTTTTATTCAATAAGATTGAGTGTTACAGATAAAGGAGTACAAAGAAGTCCCTCTCTCTCTCTCAAAGGTTGCGCTCACTCCTTGAAGCTGCTCAGAACTCCAAGTACAAGATGTTTGGAAGGGCGTCAAAGTAGGATTGAACACTGTGGCGACGATCGGAAGCTGATTGCACCACGATGCATGATGTAAACATTGAAAGAGCCCATCGTTGACCAAGAGCAATGGTGTTTTTGAGGTCGAAAGGCAGCAGAATCTTCTGATTCCACCTGACCACCCGAAGTGGCGGGGTATGATCCTTCGTTGATGAACATCTCCACCACCAGAAAGTCATCCAATGAGCATGGAGTTTTCATCGATGTCACTTCTGGGGTAGGTGAAGGGAGAATCCAAGGACATAACCACCACTATATCCCCCGCCATACTCACTCTGACCATGCCATGCCAAGAAGCATGACTGGTGCATTGAATCAAAGAGATCTTGGCGAGGGTCCAATCCCCGTCTCTCGAAGACGGGAGCTATAACTTCTTCTCCTATGGTCGACCACCGATCAAGTTCGCTGGCCGATATATTCTCCCAAGGGCCCAGCGAACATGAAAAGGATGATCAAGCCTTCCTGCAAGAAGCAAACAAAAAATTAGAAGATCTGAAACTTAGTATATTTCAACAAGAAAAACTAAGTGGCAGACGCAGCTATTGCGGAAAACTGCAGACGCAGGAATGACTCGCGCAGTGAGCCAGACTTCTGCGGTGGCAGAAACAGACGCGATCAAAGCTGTGATACACACAGAATTCAAACGCAGTCTGGTTTTGTATCCGCGTCTAAGGTATGAGGCGCTAAGAGAATCTGACGCGAAAATTGCCGTCTCCCTGTTCGACGGACAGAGGTTGCAAAATTCAGGCCCGAAATCTTTGATCTAAGTCAACAGCCTCAGACGCGAGCTCTGTATGTAAAGCCCACGGTCCAGGTGCAAAAGTCCATTATACTCGCGTCCAGAAAATTTTAAGTCAGAATTTTCTAAATGGCGCAACTTCCAAAAGATGGGTGCACCAGTTAGACTTCAGAAGAAGGTCAAGAAGATGAATCTCTTTAAGAGATATCAAAACTGAAACTCAGTTGGGCTGAGAATTCATGGCAAAACCAGGAAGTCATACCCGCAGAGGCCTCTATTAAAAGTTGAACTTTCTATATCAAAGTGCAGACATAAAAGGTGTTCAAGGAGACGCTTTTTGTTATTGAAATCACTTGACAGTGGTAATCTTCCGGAAAGGCTAAACAGAAGCATGAAAGCTCTGGGTCGTCTTTGTCCATGGAGGCAAGTCCCTGGTGAAGTCCTTGAAGGGAGAAGACAAGATCTCTTAGAGCATTCGCTCTCAAAGAAAGCAGTCTAAGTAATGAACTGTTGAAAGGTGAGGCTGAGCCCTATTTATAGGCAAACCATAATGCCTATAATTAATGGCTCGCTAATCAGAACCGTCGGCTTTAATGACCGCACGAGTGTCGAAGCCCAATAAAGGTTTGACGCGTGGATCGTCGCTTCGGGAAACAACGGAGACACGGGCCTCCAACTGCCAGCGCCGGTTTGGCATTAAAAGGCGTTAATGCTTAAACCCAATGAAGGGCTGACGCGTGGACTGCCGCGTCGGGAAACGTCGGATGATACGAGTCCCCAATCGTCAATATCGACTGGACATTTAAAGATCTAACGAAATCTTTATGACAAGCTGTATGTAACGCCTGGGAAGTTGCACCAAACGCAGGCCCAAGAGCCGCGTCCAGGAACTGGCGTCCCCTTTATGAATCTGAAAATGGCATCCCTTTTCATTCCAGCCAAGAGAACCACAGCCGCGTCTCTCAGAGTGATTCAAAGCTGCATCCCTTCACAGCAAAAGGGACCCCTTCTGGGGGTCGCGCTTGGAAATTACATAAAAGTGGAAAGCTGCGTCCTGAGACTTGTGTCCTCAACGGAGAAGGCCCATGGCATTCACAAGTATCTTGAAGCTGCATCTACATGGCGAAATGATAATGGTGTTCCTATCATAAACTCAATATAATTTGAGTTTGCACCAGGTCAAGGACCCACTACCGCGTCCTCATATCTACGCGTCAGTTTTGAGGAGCATAAGACCGCATCCTCACGGCATCCTGAATTCTGCACTTGGGCAGAGTTAAGGGCTGCGACTAGGGAGCCGCATCCGAAGCAGCGTCCTTCGCGCCAACTGGAACCGCGTCTCAATGGACAGGTCAGAGTCGCGTTTCTCAGGACTGCGTCTCCCTATAAATCAGAGCCGCGTTCCTCCCAAGAACTTAGTTCTACCTAAGTTCATTATTCACAGCCAATCAAGGATCACAGCCACAGACTGCTGCTAAGAAATTGGATTCATCTACAGTGGGACAATGAAGATGGAGCAAAATTTCAAGAGACTTTTATTATTTGAGCCAAAAATGATATAAGTGATACAAACACTCTTGATGAATTGAGTGTGTTGGCCCAAAGGCCTATCACTCTAGTTTTGATGATGATCAACTCATGTAGTTATAGTACTAATGATCTTGTGTTTAATTAGTGACAGATTCATTATCAAGATCTTAGTAGGTGCATAGCTCAACAAAGGATAAAATGTCAAGATTTGGAGCTAGCACGGTGTGATCCAAGGAGCTTTTGGATCAAGCTTGGACCAAGTCAAGAAGATGAGAAGCCTTCAAGTGAAGACTTAAAAAACATGAAGACTTGTGTCTAGGTATAAGATTTTGTTTTTGTTTTAGAGTAAAATGTAAAGGATAAATAGTTGGTGGATTGCTCAAGTATACCATGCACACACACTCTTGATAGAATTATTTTCATAAAAGATTTTTAGATTTAGAAAAGACTTTCATTTTGGAAAAACATAGTTTTGATTTTTTGTATTCAAAGTTATATGTTTCAACCAAAACCTTATTTAGAGCTTAATGTCAAAAACATAGATATTTCATATTAATTGTGTAGTGGATCATATCCATACACACTATGCTTTAAAAGTATATCTTGTTTTTGTATTTGATGAAGATTTGGAAAAACATGTTTTGGAAAAATATTGTTTTGGAAAAACAGTTTTTATCATGAGCCAAATATTTTCAAGTTACAAAAATAGTCCAATCCTTTATAACATGCCTTGATCTTGTGCAAGCATGTTTGATTATCATAGTATATTGGTAAAACTATTTTTGTAGATTTTTATGTATTTTATGGGATTTTATTTGAGCCAAAAAGACTAACTTTTTAATCCCAGAAAACTGTTTCAGGCTTTGGATAAGTCGACTAATAGCCTTTATAAGTCGACTAATCCTGGAGTCGGCCGACCGGACCGGTCGACCGACGTGCACAGATGTGCACGCCTTTGTGCACTGGAGGACGGCCGACCGTACGGGTCGACCGCTCCAGAGAGCAGAGCTCTCTGGAAAGTTCGGCCGACCGTACGGGTTGACCGACAGAGAGTTAGACTCTCAGCTCCAGTGGGTCGGTCGACCCAGGCGGTCGACCGTGGCTCCAACGGTCGGATTTCTGACCGTTGGCGGTCGACCGCACGGGTCGACCGGCAGCTCTGACAGACCCCCAACGGCTATATTTTTCTGGCCTATAAATTTGGGGGTTTGGTCATTATTTTGAGCCAAGATTTTGGAGACTCTTAGAGCCAGTTTTTCCCATTCATTCCAGAGGTTTTTCTCCACAAAATAGAGAGCAAATACTTCCAATCAAAAGGGAAGATTTTATCAAGAGTGTTAAAAGTGATTCTTTGAGTTTTCCTCCACCACTCTCATCCTTGTTTTCTCACACCAACACTTGAGCAATCCATTGAGCTATTCATCTTATAGGAGTGTTGTAGTGAGAGTTTTTATTGGTGATCAAAGTGTTTAGATCACCGAAGATCTTTTCTTTGTTCTTTGAGGAGACGGGCAAGTGTGCCCGTAGTTGTTTTGAGTTCGGTTGCGGACTCGATGGTTTGAGGTGCGGCCTCGGCGAGCTAGTGAGCTTGCGGTGTGTATGGGACTAGAGAGTCCGAGGGCTTGTAGGTGTTGCGGCACCAAGGAGAGATCCATTGGGATCTTGCATAGTGAAAATCCTTCGTGTGTCGAAGGCGGGGATGTAGAGCAAGTGTGCTCGAACCTCGAAACATACCCTTGTGTTTGCGATTGCTCACTCTCTCTCTTTGTCTCTTTTATATCTTGCATGCTTTATTGTGCTCATCTTTATATGCTAGATATTCATTGTGTGCTTAATTGATATACTTGCGTGGGATTGTTGCTAACACTTGTATTCAACCAAGAGAGCCAACGCGGCACCTCAACCCATTCAAGGGGAATCTAGAGGAGTTTGTCCAGAGCTCTTCACGGGGAATTCAGCAACACTCTTGCGTTATACATAGTGTTTAGTGTAAAAGATTAAATTTGGTCATAATTGCTTTTAGCTTCCGCATTATTTGCATCATTAGGCATTAAGTGACCATTGGATTAGCCATCACCTATTCACCCCCTCTAGGTGATTTTACAATTGGTATCAAAGCTTGGTACTCTGATTTGGGTCTAACAACCTAGAGTTAAAGATCCTCCATTTTAGGCTAATCACAAGATTTGTACACACACCTATGGAGTTCATGTCACCACCCACCTTTGACATTCTTAACATCCAAATTTAGAAGGTTAAGATGTCATTGTACCTCAAGGCCTTAGGCATTCATGTATATCTTGCTACCACTAATGATTCTTATGTTAATAATAGCAAGTACTTTGAGGCTAATGCTAAAGCCATTCATGCTTTGAAATGTACCTTAAATGATGAATATCTTTCTAGGGTTTCTAATGTTGAATCGGCTTTTTTAGCTTGGAACATCATCACCTCCCTTGGCGAAAAGGATCTATATTATACCGGGAGCGATTCGGATGTTGGAAGCGACATCTCCAACGTATGCTATATGGTCCAAGGGGATAACCCCTTTGAGGTAAACACCGAATCCGATGATGAAGACATGTCATATGATGAGCTTACTACCTTTTGTCAACTTGTGCTTGAAAAATATGACATGCTTAAAAAGAAAAATAAAAATTTGAAAAAGAACATTGCTTGCATGCATAAAGAACATGATTCATTTAGAGATAACTTTGCATGCTTAGAAAAAGAAAATAATAATTTGAAAAAGAATTTTGATTACATGCTAAAAGAGAACGATTCTTTTAAAACTAAAATTGCTTGTTTAGAAAAAGAAAAGGAAGTTTTGAAAAATGAAAATGTTTCCCTCATGTTAAAATTGAATGATTTATGTGAAGGGAATATGTCTTTGAAAAATAAGATTAATTTGGTAGGGAAACAAAAAGAAGTTGTTTTTCAAGAAAATATTACTTTGAAAAGAAAATTTGTTGAAAAAGAAAAAGAATTTGTTTCTAAAAATAAAAAGAAAAGTGATTCTTTATCTCATCATGCTTTTCATGCCACCACTAATGAGATTAAAGATTTGAAAAATAAAATGGATGGTTTGAGTTCAACTTTGAACTCTTGTGCTTTTAATCATTCTAGGTTGGAGTCAATGTTTTCAAAGAAACAAACTCCACACATTCATGCACATCATTCTCATGATGCTTATGTTGCACGTCATGATCACACCAACACTCATATGCATACTAAGGTGTACATATGTACACATTGTGGCCGCAAAGGCCATTTAGCAAAGTTTTGTTATGATAGATTGCATCATTTTAATTTTGCTAATAATAAAAATTTTTGGGTGCCTTACAAGACTAACCCCAAAGGACCCAAGAAAATATGGGTACCAAACCCCCACCATTTGCTTTTGATGTAGGTGAGGGCTCTCACAAAACGTGAGGGGATTGGTGCCTTGGTAGTGAATACACTTGGACATGATGGACATACTTTTGGGATGCATCACTATCAAGGAGCTTTGGTGGGACAACCACCATGATTGGAGCTTTGGAGTTGGTAACAATCTCTAAACTCCCTTTTTATTCATGTTCATGCTTGTTCATTCATATTATTTTGAGCATGTTCATGTTTTATGTATTTTTGTGCTTCATGTGGTATTTACATATTTAAATGTAGATTTTATCAAAACTTGCATTTATACATATATGAATAGTGAACTACAATTGACTCATATATATTTGAACTTCATGCTCATTTGTATCCACTATATGCATATGTATAGACTAGTTTTGATGATTCTCTTTTATACATGTTTTGCCTTATTTTTTTTGCTTTACTTCATGTATATGTATTTTAAATTCAAATCTAATAAATATACATGTATACCCGTGAGTCTCTTGCCTTCATGCAAACATCATTAATAGACTCTTTTAAGATTTGGGATATGTATGTGTATTGTTAGGATTGGATTAATCATACATATACCATGAAGATTAGTGTTTTGATGAAAAATGATTTTTCGTATTTTTGTTAAAAATGTGACTTATGAGCTTCAATGACTTTTTTCATAAAAATGCTATTTACATGATCGTTTAACACTCACACTTTTGTTAAAATCATTTTGAGCCTTATAGACCATGAGTGCTTAAATTTTGTGTATCTAGTTATGTTTATGAAAAACATAAGATTTGATATATTTGAAGGATCTTTAACTAGTTTTTCTAAAACAATTTATACTAGTTATTTATTCTTCAAATAGTTTTTGAGATTGACACATGATTTTATTTTTCTCAAAATTTGATGCTTCATGATTTGAATATTAGTTTATATGTTAGTTTTTGTCAACTCTAGGATTTATACTTGTACATATCGTGGGCCACAAATAAATCTATTTATATTTGTGCTTGAATGCTTATTTGAACCCATGGAATGTGCTTGTATTGCTTGGTTTTGATGATACATATATTTTTAAACTTGTATTCCCACTTTTTGGATTTGCTTTATGATCATGTGTTTTCATTTCATGTATATGTGTATTTTGCCAAACTTTAAGATATACATGTATACCTCTTGAGTCATTTGCCTTTAATGCAAATCTATTTATATGGACTCAATTGTGTTTAAGAGATATGTATGTATACTTATTGTGTTGTCAAAACATACATATATCTTGAAACATAAATTTTATTTTTTTAATAAAAAATTGTGTGATGATTTAAAGGAATATTGAGATTAATTGACATTTTTTGCTTTATTCCTTGCTTGAAGGATTCCGTACTAGTTTTTAAAACATTTTCATATTAACTAGTGCAAATTCTTCATTTGGCAGAGTATATGATATGCTTACTCTTCAATTGGTATCATTGGATATTTTCAATTGGTATCAATATGATTTTTATATACTCGTATTTTGATTGTATGTATGAATGCTTTCAAATTCAAATTATATCAATTTCTATTGGTATTCTCTTTTCATACATATATGTGTTATTTGTGCTTAGTTAAAATTGTCTTACATTTTTAAAGCACAAAGGTTATTATATGCTAAGCTAAATTCAACTTTCTATTATTAATTCTTAAAGCTTATGCAATATGTTTTCAAAATTGATATCAAAATAAAAATATGTTTACTTGATATCTCAAAATTTGTTTTATTAAGAAAATTTCAAAAGTTTGAAAGTTCAAAATTTTGATTTGTATTGCCTATATGCAAGGAGAGCTTAACATCTCTTCTACATATAGATTCATGTTGAGTGTATTGTATATTGAGGAGCTTGACAACTCTTCTTTATGTGATACACGTGTGTAGGGGGAGCTTCACATCTCCTCTTATGCATTACATATTATACGTTATGTGAACTAGGGCTTGTCATCCCTCTTTCATGTAATGTATATGTGTAGGGAAGCTAACTTAGCGTCTTCCTCTTCATGAATGTATATCGCATATAACCTATTATTGTTTGTTTTGCTTTAACCCTTTTTGATCTCTTTGTTTATGACAAAAAGGGGAAGAAAAATTTGATGATTTTGTTTTTACCCATTTGTTGATGATTGACAAAAAGGGGGAGAAGAATTTGAGGTTTATATGCATGTTGAGTAATATTTATGTTTATGCATATATGTTTTGTTTGTTTTGCAATTAGGAGCAAAAGATTTGATTTGTTTTATCTCCATTTGCATACATGTCTATGAGCTTTATTGCATATCTATTCATTTATTTGTTATGCATGAGTTAAGGGGGAGCTTCTTTGAAGCTTTACTTTAATCCATGCATATATAACTTCATGAGTTTTGTCATCATCAAAAAGGGGGAGATTGTTGGCCAAAGGCCTATCACTCTAGTTTTGATGATGATCAACTCATGTAGTTATAGTACTAATGATTTTGTGTTTAATTAGTGACAGATTCATTATCAAGATCTTAGTAGGTGCATAGCTCAACAAAGGATAAAATGTCAAGATTTGGAGCTAGCACGGTGTGATCCAAGGAGCTTTTGGATCAAGCTTGGACCAAGTCAAGAAGATGAGAAGCCTTCAAGTGAAGACTTCAAGAAGATGAAGACTTGTGTCTAGGTATAAGATTTCGTTTTTGTTTTAGAGTAAAATGTAAAGGATAGATAGTTGGTGGATTGCTCAAGTATACCATGCACACACACTCTTGATAGAATTGTTTTCATAAAAGATTTTTAGATTTAGAAAAGACTTTCATTTTAGAAAAGCATAGTTTTGATTTTTGGTATTCAAAGTTATATGTTTCAATCAAACCTTATTTAGAGCTTAATGTCAAAAACATAGATATTTCATATTAATTGTGTAGTGGATCATATCCATACACACTATGCTTTAAAAGTATATCTTGTTTTTGTATTTGATGAAGATTTAGAAAAACATGTTTTGAAAAAATATTGTTTTGGAAAAACAGTTTTTATCATGAGCCAAATATTTTCAAGTTACAAAAATAGTCCAATCCTTTATAACATGCCTTGATCTTGTGCAAGCATGTTTGATTATCATAGTATATTGGTAAAACTATTTTTGTAGATTTTTATGTATTTTATGGGATTTTATTTTAGCCAAAAAGACTAACTTTTTAATCCCAGAAAACTGTTTCAGGCTTCGGATAAGTCGACTAATAGCCTTTATAAGTCGACTAATCCTGGAGTCGGCCGACCGGACCGGTCGACCGACGTGCACAGATGTGCATGCCTTTGTGCACTGGAGGACGGCCGACCGTATGGGTCGACCGCTCCAGAGAGCAGAGCTCTCTGGAAAGTTCGGCCGACCGTACGGGTCGACCGACAGAGAGTTAGACTCTCAGCTCCAGTGGGTCGGTCGACCCAGGCGGTCGACCGTGGCTCCAACGGTCAGATTTCTGACCGTTGGCGGTCGACCGCACGGGTCGACCGGCAGCTCTGACAGACCCCAACGGCTATATTTTTCTGGCCTATAAATTTGGGGGTTTGGTCATTGTTTTGAGCCAAGATTTTGGAGACTCTTAGAGCCAGTTTTTCCCATTCATTCCAGAGGTTTTTCTCCACAAAATAGAGAGCAAATACTTCTAATCAAAAGGGAAGATTTTATCAAGTGTTAAAAGTGATTCTTTGAGTTTTCCTCCACCACTCTCATCCTTGTTTTCTCACACCAACACTTGAGCAATCCATTGAGCTATTCATCTTATAGGAGTGTTGTAGTGAGAGTTTTTATTAGTGATCAAAGTGTTTAGATCACCGAAGATCTTTTCTTTGTTCTTTGAGGAGACGAGCAAGTGTCCCCGTAGTTGTTTTGAGTTCGGTTGCGGACTCGGTGGTTTGAGGTGCGGCCTCGGCGAGCTAGTGAGCTTGCGGTGTGTACGGGACTAGAGAGTCCAAGGGCTTGTAGGTGTTGCGGCACCGAGGAGAGATCCATTGGGATCTTGCATAGTTGAAATCCTTCGTGTGTCGAAGGCGGGGATGTAGAGCAAGTGTGCTCGAACCTTGAAACATACCCTTGTGTTTGCGATTGCTCACTCTCTCTCTCTTTGTCTCTTTTATATCTTGCATGCTTTATTGTGCTCATCTTTATATGCTAGATATTCATTGTGTGCTTAATTGATATACTTGCGTGGGATTGTTGCTAACACTTGTATTCAACCAAGAGAGCCAACACGGCACCTCAACCCATTCAAGGGAAATCTAGAGGAGTTTGTCCAGAGCCCTTCACGGGGAATTCGGCAACACTCTTTTGTTATACATAGTGTTTAGTGTAAAAGATTAAATTGGGTCATAATTGCTTTTAGCTTCCGCATTATTTGCATCATTAGGCATTAAGTGACCATTGGATTAGCCATCACCTATTCACCCCCCCTCTAGGTGATTTTACAGAGTGTGTTGTCCCTAAAAAAAGGGGGAGGCTAATAATCTTGATTAGCCAAAGAACGGATTTGTTCTTGGAGGCGATGTATCTCGTGCTGACGTGCTTTCTCAGCCTCCATGAGAGCCTGGACCCGCAACTCCTCCTCGGACAAAAATCTCCTCGCAACCAGCTGCGCTCGTAGGGATTCCAACCTGGAGAAGTGAGTGGAGAGGTTTTCTTCAACCTGCATCTTGGCAGCCTCCAGCCCATCCAGCTTCTTCCTGGCAGTGGCAAGCTTCTGCTCATTGATTGCAATCAAGGCTTCTGCTTTGGCTATGGTGGCCTGAGCACTGATGATAACCTGCTCTGCGCTCTGCATGACGAGTTCAGATTCCCTTAAATCGCCAATCAGCTTTTGATGGTCCGCCTGGAAATGTTGGAGATGGTGAGTCTCTTCGGCTATTTGTTCCTCCATCTCCTTCCGCTCCTGTTCTTGAGCAGCAAGAAGCCTAGTCAGGGTTGCCCGGGCCTCGTGAACTGAGCCGGCGTCCTCCAAAGACTTAAGCTCTTTCAGATCACTCCCCAACTGCTCCACCAGCAGCAGACACGCCCTAACCTGTGAAGGACCTCCAGTATGACCAATATTCTCGATCAAATTCTCAAGAAGCATTCGGGCAAATTCAAAAGAACTGCCCCCAGAGAGGATGAGATCAATACACGATCGCATAGAAGCGAAGAACTGCTGCACCATTTGACGTGTCAGTTCTTCCATGATATCGCCAGCCGAGGAGAATTCCGCTGATGTACTCCCAGATCCCCTTTCTATCACAGGGCGAGGGATGGGAATCAACTCATCCCGTGCAGGAGTAGGATCAACAACAGATGCGGCAGAAACCAAGATGGTCACCGATACGTCTGGCGCAGTCACTGTCGTAGCAGCCTCCATGGCGACTGGAGCAGCAGCGAACCTGACTTCTTCGGAACCCTCGCTCGAAGGTTGAATTGTATTGCCTACGGGCTCGACGCTGACTGCCAAGTCCTCTACCTGAGCTTCCTCAGCACTCTCTGCAAAGCACCAAAACGTCAGTCATGACAATAAAAGGAAAATATTCAAAGCGTCAATATTTTCTTACCAAGCCGAGGGTCCGAAGACGGCAGATCCCTGGGCAAATCTTGCAAGGTTGAGGCCTCCCCGACCTCAATAATTGCCCTCTCTTGAGGTATCTCAGCAGCAGCCTCAACACCCTCCTGCTGGGCCAGCTCCTGTATCATCTCCTCGATATGGGAGGAAGTCGCAGCCTCGCTGTCCGCGGCCAACCCTGCAGCATAAAGGGAAAACGTCAGAACCTGTTCCCTAGTTAAAAAAGGAAACCGGGTCAACAAGACGATAAGAGTACCTTCTGCAGGAGCAGTTGCTGCTTGTGATAACGCCGTCACCGGATCACACCCGTATATTTCTTCCTCCGAGATATGTGAGAATTTGCTCGAAGTTTGAAGAGCGGGTTCATTGCCAAAATCGACTTCATCGCCTGAATCATATTCGTCCTCTCCGGACGATGAAGACGATAGTTCAATGCGAGAAGCCTCGGTAATAGAGGCCTTGCCACCAAATACCCCAGTAGTAGGACTAGGGTCAACTACTCGCGAGCTGGAGATTAATACACCAGGAGACCCAGGCTGTTGTGCCTCATCTCTCCTTTCATGAGCCGAAGAAGACCCTGGTTGAGTTGAGACCCTGGAATCTCAACATCATCCCTGTCCATCGGGACAACCTCGAGCTGTTCGCCTCATCAGTTGTGATGGGTTCATCGGCAAGCTCCCCTTCTTCTAAAATTACGGGGCCCTTGCTGCGCAATCCATGAGTACGAACAAGGGGCATCATCATCTTCCTCCTCCTCTTCTTCCCTCTGCTCTTCGATGCCGGAGGGGACGGTCTCGTCAGCCGCCAAGTCTTTCCTGGCCTTCTTCGGGGCAGGCTCAGCCGTGGAAGTAGAAGAAGGCTCAGCTTGGAGAGTAACACCATGAGGACGTTTATGCACCATCTGTCGACGCCTTCTGGCAGACTGCTCCCTGGGTACTGCTGCTCTCGGCTCCCCTCTGGCCTCCCTCTGAGCCGCCTGATATTCATCAAGGCCTCGCGAGCGCTTGTTGGACGCCACCTTCTCCTCATAGGACGCATTAATGCTTTTAATGCATGAACGCTCCATTGAGTAGCCAGGCATCTTGCTAGCCTGGAAATACCAGGTGCAGAAGCTAAGGCTTGCATAGCAGTTCGGCGTCTTATGAGGTAAACGGAAAAGAGCCTGTGTCCTCCCAGCTACGCTGTAATACCAAGCCCGAGTACCTTCAAACAGATTTCCACTGAAGGCAAGCTGAGCATTAGGGTTACCGACATATAGTTGGTCATAGCCGAACTGTCGGGCAAAACGATTCGGCATATAAGGCTCGATCGTGCACGAATTCCCTTGCCGGAAGAGCAGATACCCGGGCCGGATATTGATAAGCCACCAGAAGACTCCCGATGGCAGCCTCGTGAAGTCGTCCGGACCCATAATGTCGGCAAACTTATCCCCATAAGCAGCATCTGTAATCTCAGGAAAGCAGCAGTTGAGATGATAATTTGAAGCGTTCAGAATACACTTCCGGACGTAGAACATATAGTTGTTGCACTAGCTCGAACTCTCTAGCCGCTGTACAAAAGGGACAAACCCCTCGCATCGAGACACTGGCGTCATCAGTGAGGGGCAGTGCATCACATACCAAGCCATTCAGTACGTGTAGGGAAGCTCGGTCCGAGGGTTAGGGGTCTTCACTCTCGGCCTTCCCTCTGAATCGACCTCCAGTTTACCTTGAGAGTCGACGATGGCCTCCACCCTGCACAGGCTCTGAGTCAGGGCCCACAACCCACTTTGGATACCGGCCACCATTGCCGGAAGGAGAGCTATGGACCTACCATAGGCCAGTAGCACCACCGGATACACCACGTCGCAACAATCACCTTATGCGGCAGTGTCGGCACTACACAGCGCTTCAACCACAGCATGAGGAAACCCGCCAGCAGTGCCCGGTTAGAAATGGGAATCTGGGCCTGGTGATGGAAACTTTCAAAAACCGTGTCAGGTTTGAAAGTATCTTCGTTCGACTCTGTGGTATAAGAACTCACAGAGGCGTCGATCCTCTCGGCGATTTCTTCGTCAGAGCTGGGAGCCAGACTGGTCACTGAGTGATCTTTCTCAGTGATGCCATTAAATAAGTAGCTCGCCCAAGACAGCTGCTTAACTCCCCTATCCCTCCAGGAAGTTATTTGGCCGCAGATGTGGAAATGACACAGCACCTCCCAGTAGGTCTCATATACACGAGGGCACTCTTTCTTCAAGAGATGAAGCTCCTCAGAGGTGGGGACGTATTCCTCATAAGGAGCATCTCCCATTACCAACCCCGAGACTTCATATAATTCATGCAGAGCAAGCCCCATTTCTCCAACCGGGGTGAAGAACGTCCCCGTCGAAGGGTCGTAGTGCTCCAGGATCCCAAAGAAATTTTGGGAATTCTGTGGGATGCCATATTGCACAGCCCTGACCGCTTGGTACAGTCCCACCTGGTCCAACAGACCTCCAAGTTCAGCGAGGATAAAGCTCACCATCTTGCCCCACCAGTACTTGTCAGTGGAATGAACCCACCCGAGCGGGCGGAAGTCAGTGGGAAAATCACCCCCTACCTTCATGAATTGATTAATAAAGATAGTGCTGAGCTGAGGGGTTTCTCCTACTGAGTAATCGGACCTGAATAATCCAGGAAACAAACCAAAGATCTCCCTCCCGTGTCCACCCGAGTGCACCTTCCTGGCGCCCAGTATGCCAAGAGAGACACTGGGAACAGATCGGGCAAGATCCCATTCCATTGCCCGGGGGACAGACATGTGCTGAAGGTAGGATAGGGGATACATTCTCTCCATATTTGGAAGAAAGAATTTCCTATCCCCTATCTGGCGAAGCCACTTGTAGTCGCCATCATGCAAGACGTAACCACCCTCGCCAATATTGTCGCCAAAGAAAAAGACGGGTTTCTTTAATGGAATGCGCGAATCCGTCTTAAATTCTGCGTCAGTTATAAGTTCCCAGAGTGTCGCCATATCGACTTTGGAGAGCCTCTCCCTTCGCCCCTTCGGCTTGTCAGCAGTCACAGGAGCAGTCCTTTGCAACACGAAGGTTAAGTTGCGGTCAGCACCACCTATATGCCCGAAGTGACACTTCTTGGAGAGAGGATCAGCGGAATATCGCACTGCAAAAAGGAAACGACATTTGATCAGAAATCTGAAAGGAAATGATTAAGTGTCCACAACTCAAACGCAGAAGTAAACTCAGACGCGGTAATCATCAAAATCTGCGTCCAGACCCGAAGATCGCGAGGCTAGCCTGGAGCCCGCGTTTTAAAAATCCAAGACTTATGAAAAATCTCTAAGTACTTGGACTCAGACGCAAGATTCATGAAGACCAGCGTCTGATTTCAAAAAACGCAAGAGTCATAAGAAATCTGCATCCGAATCTTTCATACTTAGAAACATTCTAAGTGTTGAATTCGAAACGCAAGGCTTACTGGGGCCCTGTGTTCAACAAGCAGACGCAGATTCGAGCAGATAAAAACAGCAAGGGGCATCAAACCTACGCCTTGTTTATCGACTCAAGGGCCGCGTCTGAAGATCAAACATGGGCTGAGCCCGTGCTGGCGGGTCAATTTTAAAAGAGGAGTCCAAGAGTTCAGAGAACTCTATAAACCCTTTTAATGGTGGGAATCAAGTCCGATGGCTTTATACCTATAATAGGGGCTTCCTGCATGGAGGAACCGCCCCTTTGAGTCTCAGCGACGACCGCCCGTGAAGATGAAGCAGTTTGTTTGGCCTTTGGTGCCATTGCGAATCAAAGAGCCGGTGTTGGAAGAGGTAAAGAGAACAAAGGAAGTTCCTTTCTCAAAACCCTAACAGATGCACACGAAGACGAAGGAGAGTCTAATGATGACTCTTGAAAGACTGTTGCTTTTTATAGGCACAGTGATTCGCAAAGATACGCGGCACTTGGCTCGACGCCTAATCACCGCCTGACGCGTGGACAACGCTTTAAATGCAGCACGAAGTTCGCACGCCAAAAAGAGGATGTCCCCTCAATACAACAGGACACGTGGCAACATACTCATGGCACGATTCGCATCCAACAGTCGCGTCTTCATCCCAAGAGACGCGTCCCTTCGATGGACGCACCTGTTCGACCCAGCCAAAATCGCGTCTACCTCATGGAGTAACAGTCGCGTTGTCATCCCAAAAGCAGTATCACCCCTGCGTCCACGGAACTGGCGTGTAGTCCTTGCTTCTGCAATTCAGTTCAAAAGCACACTGGCACAAGCAGACGACTGCCCACCTCTGGTTTAAAGTACACCAACGACAAACTTAAAGCATCGGGGAGGTTTAGACTGTGTATCTAGACACTCCACGCGATCAGTTTTGGCGGCTTCAAAGAGTTCCACAGTACACTCACGAAGACCATAGTTCAGACAAGATCAAGCTCAGAGCATTGTCAGTCCAACCACGAGAAGGGCGAATTCAGCTAGAGTCCAAAGTATTTCGAAATCCGTCCTAGCCAACTGCGGAATATCGAAAACTTTGGAGGGGGTTCTGTAGGCTGTCTAAAAATCATTAAAGACAAGCCATCAAAAGCAGAGTCCCAAACTTCAGACGCAGGGCTAATCATAGCCAGCACTGCGGCACCAAGGCGCGAGGGACGAAACCCGCGTCTCAGCAGCATCAAGGCGCGAGGGTCAAAACCCACGTCTCAGTCGCACCAAGGCGCGAGGGTCGAAACCCGCGTCTCAGCAGCACCAAGGCGCGTGGGTCGAAACCCGCGTCTCAGCCGCACCAAGGCGCGAGGGTCGAAACCCGCGTCTCAGTAGCACCAAGGCGCGTGGGTCGAAACCCGCGTCTCAGCCGCACCAAGGCGCGTGGGTCGAAATCCGCGTCTCAGCAGCTCCAAGGTGCATGGATCGAAACTCGCACCTCAGTTGTAACTGTCCCGGTTATAGGGTCAATCACGGCCCACATAACGGGAAAAGTTAACCCCCATTATGGAGTATTTTTAGGAGGCACGTACGCTCCTGAAACCTCTATAAATAGCCCCGTTGCTATGAAGAAGGGTCAGATTTTCGTAGAGAAGAACTCTGAGAGAAAAGAGCTTGACTTTAGAGCTTCCAGAGAGGAGGAAAGAGAGTCCAACCCTTCAAACAACTTGCTGCGTACAAGTTAGTCTTTGCCTACAATCTCTTTGAGATTTCTGGCCGACAGAGCTGCGTTACTCTGTCCGCCATCCAAAGAGAAGATCCCCAAAAGTTTTTGACGTTCACCCGGTCAACGGAAAACAAGATTCACTTTCCATCGCCACCTGAAGAACCCAGCAATAAACAAAGGGGGGATTCAAGACTCAACATCTCCCCTCCCTTGTAGTCGGAGCAGTAGTCTGTTGTAATCTTTCAATTGATTCAAGAAAATTTTACCCCGAACGTCTCTTCTCCGTACCAAACAGTGATGAGAGTCAGCGATGCGTATACACAAGAAGAATATCCCACATATATACACTAAGCCTTATGTAACATGAGCAAGTTATATAAATCTACTATAAGAAATTATGAGGACTGCAATAACACATATAAATGTCCACACATGGTAAAACATGAATAAATAAATAGAATGATCAACGAGTCTGATATATAGGGAATCAAATGGATAATAACAAGAATAAAAGTAAACAAGGATACCAGAATCAGGCAGAGAGACTCTGGCTCCTCTCAATGCATACATTCTCATGTCTGTTGATTATTATTAACCTAACTATTGTGGTACTTAGCTGCATCCATACTACAACCGTTTTCCCACATATCAAATAATATTATTGTTGTTGTAACTGCCTGCCAATGTAGTGCATGTGTTTTGAAAGTACCGTGCATGCCCGGTACCACGGTATAACACCCCTGGCGCTGAATCAGGACAAGCCGCAAAGCTCTAATAACTGAGACCACAGCCCCACACAAAAGATAACTGGTGTGGCGTCGTAATCTGGGCATAGCCCTGACAACTGACAACTGAATAATTAGGTAGCAAGTACTACCTTGATTCTCCATGGTGGAACCTACAACTTGGTTAACCATCACAAGTTCATCAAAAATACATGACATGCATTATCACGTAATTACCCTTTTTCACTTAATAGTAGTGTCTTTTATTTACATACAAAAATATAAGTTATTATTAAGATGAAATAGTATCTGAATATCTCCAACCGAAACTGATGTCACTAAAAGTTGATATCTGACAACTGACAAGCTGATATGTGTCAATTGATAACTGACATTGTCTAGAATACTGGAGATTTAGAGTCACTAACTCAATAGTCTCACTAGCAATTGGTAACTAATGTAAAACTCTGAAAATATATGATCACCTATATCAAGTAGATTACTATCACAAAACATCTATATTCATAACTTAATAGCTACAATAATAAGGAACCAATCATGAAGAGCAGTCTGCTGATTATCCTGAAGGTCAAACAAAATCAACATACACTGAAATCATAACTATGGAGTTAAAACATCCTCAACAACATGAAATCTAAAATATCTCTACATCTAATATTCAACATTAATAAGATCATCAATACTCAGACAAACTAATAAGTAAATAGAATCCAAAAATCCTTGCTCCTAATAGTCTAAAATCAATCTCCTAATACACATCGATATTAAAGGTAAGACATTCTCACATCTGATTATAATCTAATTATTATTAATATCATCTAAATACCGATCAAGGTCTCAAATAAAGAATATAAATCTCGGGTCAACTCTAACTCTAACTAAGTTCATATACATATCAATGCATCAAGAAAATCAGTCTCTTAATAAAGTAATATCATATTTAGTTCGTCCTCAATATCCAAATGAATTTCCATCTAAATAATCATCAAAAAAATATCTGATAAATAATTTCACACAAAATATCATTTATCCATATACATAAATTAAACCAATCTCCCGATCAAGATCAAGTCACAGTCTAAAGTATATCACAACTAGTTTCAACGCCGAAATGGTAAACAACTTCACATGAAATCATAGAACATTAATATCTTAGTATTAAAGTATTGAATCCATAAATATTTAAATATCAAGATTATATCTGATCAGTTGTCTATAATATATTCAACTCTCATGTGGTATGTTAATCCTTGTCAAATAATTCTCTGCACTAATCTAATCTTCCTGAGTCAAGATATTTAATCATTAGAACGCGATTTTAAATCATCAATTTATAATTATTTCTACATGCCAGAAATTAAATAACTTAATTAACTAACACATACTACTTGAACAGTTTAACTATTCTAACTAATAACAAAATAGATAAAAGTACAACAGAATAAATACTTACATGAAATGATAAATTAAATCGCACAAATTAATATAAACAAATTAAATAAATAATCACTAACAACCATAAATAAATAATAAAACAAAGTAAACACTCACATGAAATAACGCGGATCCAGATCTGAATCACCGTCGGGTCTGCTGCACGAACTGGTCTAGATCTTTGAATCGTCTCGTATGTCGGGTCTTCGAATTGGCTTGCGTGGCACTACAACACGACTTTGGGTCTTCTTTTAATGGGTTCAGATCACATAATCAGTCCGCGAATACAACAAACATACACATATGCACAAAAACAAAGAAGATAAAGAGATAGAAAAGAGCAGGAAAGAGAGAATACTCATGCAATGAGGAGGAGATGGGAGCTCAGTGGAGTTGGGTGACTTGATGTGTGTTGGTTCTGGTGTCAAGCAGTGGCGGGGTGGTACAGTAGCTCGGGGAGAGAGGATAACATGACGGTGCTCAAGCTCGACAGCACTTGAGGAGGAGATGGAGGGCCTTGGTTGGCCATGGGACAGGTGACCATGGGGGTGGAGGAGAAGACAATAAAGGAGGGAGGTGCTGCTCATGGAGGATGAGGAGATGGTGCGACCATGGAGCGTGCGGATGGGAAAGCAAGGCGTGGAGGAGGGAAGGGGGCATGTAGCAGGTGGGTGTGCAAGCAGAGGGGATCTCGGCTGTGGGTGGAGGTGCTGTAGAGGTGGGTGGTGTCTCAAGGATGTGAAGGCCTCGCAGATCGATGAAGGGTGGTTGCGGTGTATAGTGAAGCACAGGGAAGGAGGTGATGGAGGAGGGAAGCTCCGAGGAGAGGGTTGGGTGGTATGCCGACAAGGGAAGGGGAGATGGAGGGGGTAGCTGCGGTATGGGAGAGATGGGTTAACTCAGGTTAGGTAGGATTAGAAGATAATTATATAGGTGAGATTAATGGGTTATTGGGTTTTGGTTTGAGTTTTGGGTCTGGATTTTGGGTATTTCAGGAAAGGGATAACTTGCCAAACTGTCAATGTCACTTTCAAAATTTAGAGTTTGGGCAAGTTCAAAAGATTGTGCTGAAATGGAACCTTATTTTCCAAAACAACATGACTCTTCGGCTTTAACAGAATGGTTAGTGACATCAGATCTGGTCAAACGGTGAGAACGTAGAGTTTGGACCATCATATCTATGTCATAATTACGAGCGTTTTGAGCCTGAGTTATGGCTTCAAGCATCTTTTCATAGTTAATTGGTTCATCGTTTTGTTGCGATTGGTCTTGAAAAGATGAAGTGTTGTTTTAGAATTGGTTGTGAAATTGTGAGTCCATCAGATTTTGTGATTGTTGTTTGGACTCACGCATACTCATTTCCAAAATTGATGGTTTTCTATTTTGGACTGGTGGAACTGAGTATGAATCTTGAAAATATTGCGGACAAGATGGATAAGGAGGACAAGTTGGTTGAAAATTGGACTCGGGTGAGATGAATCCCCATTGACTCTGTGAAGAGTTGAAATTATTCTGGAAATTATGGTCATAAGATTGGGGGCAGGGTTATATTGATTCAGGTAAACCTTAGACCTAGACGACTCCTAACTAGTTAGACTGTCCACTGGGGGTATATTGCCGAATCTGACCACAAGTTAATCGGCCAGGTAGGGGCAAGATTGATGGAGATATCCACGCAGAAGCGACGGGCCTAATTAAGCCAAACCACCAGCCTTCCGGGTTTCGCCCCTCAATCCCTAACCTTAGTCACCGATTTGGTAAGAGTCAGATTCAAATCAACTTCCCCCTTAGGTCAGTCTCCTATTTGAGTCTGAGATGTCCCTAGGGCCAACGTCTACTCAGTTTTAATTAGGCTTGGGTTAGTGAGCGAGGAGATTGTTTGTGAGCAAAGGGAGGGTAATGACTTCCCCACCTTATCTTGTTTATAGGACAAGCCCTTAAATCAATTTAGTGCAGTGTACAAGTATATAGAAAAAGTAACATTCATGCAATATTTCATACAAGAATGAACCTTATACTAAATGCTATGCACACATACCTTGGCTCCAGCACTCTTCAACAGTAAATAGAAAATGAAATGAAATAGACACGTGCCTAAATGCAAAGTCTAAATCATTTTTAGCATTTACAATCAACTTTTTACTGTTGTGTTAAAAATGTATATACAGTGAGTCAAACAAGAAGATAAATGCTACAGAAATTCAGATTTTCAATTCAGCCAACCTGCAAAAATATAGGTTAGTAGTTCACTCAGTTTTGCCACTGAAATGTAGCAAATCTGAGGGCTTCTGGGCTCTACTTTCTTGAGTAGAGTTCAGGGCCACTTATATGTCCACTGTAACAGAAATTCCTTGTTGTTAAATTTGTACACCAAAAATAAAGAAGAAGGTTAACCAAAAATGTAAACTTTAAAGAGAGTAACTTACCGTCCCTCCCCGGCAACGACGCCAAAATTTGATTGAGATAAAAGCTGCATACAAATATAGAATTTCAGAACTTTTAAAACAGTAGTGCAAGGTGCTCAATTCTACTATAACAAGTGGCTATGCGGGTCGTGATCCACAAGGAGGGACTAGCAGTAGAAGCTTTTTAATAAGTTCTCTTTTATATTACAAAGAATGGTTAAAATTCTTCTTTTAGTTCTTAAAAAGAAAAGTAAAAAAGTGTTAAAGTTAAATTAGGAAGAAGATGGTAGATTAAGAAGGTGGAGAAAAGCAAAAAATAGACATATACAAAGAAATCGAAATCAGTGATGAAAAAGTTGGGTGTTGTTGGTGTTGGTGATCTAAACTAAAGAAATAAAAGAAAAGAAAGAAAAGATTAAAGAAATACTTACCTCTTCTGATTGATGACTTACCTGGAACCCTTGCATGTTTTACCTTACTTTGGAGGCGTTCAACGCATAAAACATAAGATCGAGCTTAGTCCCCATTCGCATTACATCATCAAGACGAACAAGAATGAAATGATACGGAATCTTGAGGAGGAGAACATCATCATGTAATATCATTGGCACTCACACAAACATGGCTATACTGATGCTTTTAGATTCAATTGAATGCTCATCATAACCAAAAGAGGAAAAGTAGAAAGAAGAAGAAGAAAATAAAAGTAAAGACAAATATTAAAAAAAATTACCTTTTATTGCTTGCAGAAACGATGGAAGAAAGGAGGAGGTACATCGGTGTCACTCTCAACATAAGCCTCTCTCTCTTACTTACTTGAATCTCAATCTAACCTATGCTTGCAAAGAAACAAAAATTACATAAAAAGAAAATAAAAACCTACACTACAAAGAATGGAAAAGTGGCCTAAAATCTATCTCTTTGCTTGGTCGTCTCTGTACGCTCTAAAAATCCCAGTATTTATAGGTAAAACCCAACCTGTAAGAGCGTAAGAAGATGGGGAGCAAACGCTCCCCCTAACTTTCTAACAAAGCCACGAAAACGCGGCTTTGGCCGCGTTTCCGCGACCAGGGTGTGGCCAGGTGGCCACACCCTATTGGTGGAACTCTACGGCTTCGCGATTGATGTTTATCTTCAGCTGGTTTATAGTTTAAGTCCGAATTTTGACGAAATGGCCTTGATCCTTGGCTTCAACCGATTGATTTGTAGGGATTTGTTCTAACTGATTTTCAATCGATCTGAACTGACCTGATCTGCCCTGATTTATTGAGTTCGAATTAATTCGGATTTAATTTAAAATTTGATGGGCTTTTGGGCTCATTTCTCTTCACTCTCCTTTAGGAAGGGGATTGCAAATAAATTAAACAATAATTAGGAAAAAGTAGAGTTTATTTTATAATAAGTATGAGAATATGATAATGAATGTGCAATATTAGCGACCGATCAGTACCCAGCATGCCCGGCACCACGGTCTAACACCCCTGGAGCTGAACCAGGACAGGCCGCAAAGCCCTAATAACTGAGACCACAGCCCCACATAAAAGACAACTAGTGTGGCGTTGTAATCTGGAATAGCCCTGACAACTGATAACTGAATAATTAGGTATATAGTACTACCTTGGTTCCCCATGGTCAAACCCACAAAATGGTTAACCATCACAAGACCTTCCAAAATAACCGACATGCATTATCAGGCAATTACTCTTTTTCCTTGGGTTGTAGTATCTTTCATTAACATGCAAAAATATAAGTTATTCTTAAGATGAAATAGCATTTGAATATCTCCAACTGAAATTGATGTCACTAAAAATTAATATTTGACAACTGACAACTGATATGTGACAATTAACTCACATCTGTCAGAATACTAGAAATTTAGAGTCACTAACATAATAGTCTCACTAGCAACAGGTAACTGATGTAAAACTCTGAAAATATATGAACACCTATATCAACTAGACCACTATCACAATACATCTATATCCATAACTGAATAGCTGCAATAATAAGGAACTAATCATGAAGAGCACTCTGCTGATTATTCTCAAGGTCAAACCAAATCAACATACACTGAAATCCTAACTATGGAGTGGAAACATCCTCAACAACATGAAATCTAAAATATCTCTTCATCTAATATTCAACATCAATAACATCATCAATACTCTGACAAACTAATAAGTGAATAGAGTCTAAAAATTCTTGCCTCTAATAATCTAAAATCAATCTCCTAATACACATCGATATTAAAGGTAAGAAATTCTCACATCTGATCATAATCCAACTATTATTAATCTCATCTAAATATCGATCAAGATCCCATGTAAAGAATATAAATCTCGAGTCAACTTCAACTCTAGCTAAGTCCATATACATATCCATGCATCAAGAAAATCAGTCTCTTAATAAAATAATATTATATTTAATTCATCCTCAATATTCAAATGAATTTCCATCTAAATAATCATCAAATAAATGTATGATAAATAATTTCACACAAAATCTATTATTTATCTACATATACAAACTAAACCAATCTCCCGCTCAAAATCTAGTCACAGCCTAAGGTATAACACAACTAGTTTCGAATCCGAAATGGTAAATGACTTCACATGAAATGATAGAACATTAATATCTCAATAATAAAGTATTGAATCAATAAACATTTAAATATCAAGATTATATCTGATCAGTTATCTATGATATATCTAACTCTCATACGATATGATAATCCATGTCTAATAATTCTCTGCACTAATCCAATCTTCTTGAACCAAGACAAACACTCACTAACAACCATAAATAAATAATAACACAAAGTAAACACTCATATGAAATGACGCGGATTCAAGTCTGAATCACCGTCGGGTTTGCACTGTACGAACTGGTCCGGATCTCCGAATCATCACGCATTTTGGGTCTTCGAATCGGCTTGCGTGGCACGCAACACTACTCTGGATCTTCTGTTATTGAGTTCAGATCGCATAATCAGTTTGGGTGTTACAACTGTAACACACACGAATATAACTCATATACACATATATACAAACACAAAGAAGATAAAAAGAGAGAAAAGAGCAGGAAAGGGAGAATACTCGCACATTGAGGAGGAGATGTGAGCTCGGTGGAGTTGGGTGGCTTCATGGATGTTGATTCCAGTGTCAGGCTGTGGCTGGGTGGCATAGTAACTTAGGGGGAGAGGGCAGCATGGCGGCGCTAAGGCTCGGCAGTACTCGAGGAGGAGATGGAGGGCCTCGGCTGGCCGTGGGGGCTGGTTGGGGGGACCGGCGGCCATGGGGCTGTGGAGGAAAGGACAGTGAGGAGGAGGAGATGGTGTGGCTGTGGAACATGGTGATGGGGAAGCATGATATGGAGGAGAGCAGGAGCTGTGCAGCGGGTGTGTATGTGAGCAGAGGGTATCTCGGTTGTGGGTGAGCATGCTGTGGAGGTGGGTGGTGTCTCAAGGAGGTGAAGGCCTCGCTGCTCGATGGAGGGTGGTTGCGGTGTATGGTGGAGCATGAGGAAGGAGGTGATGGAGGAAGGGAGCTCCAACGAGGGGGTTGGGTGGTGTACCAGCAAGGGAAGAGGAGATGGAGGGGAGTGGCCGCGGTATGGGAGAGATGGGTTAATTAGGGTTAGGGTTAGGATTAGAAGGTAATTATATAAGGAGATTAATGGGTTATTGCGGTTTTGGTTTGAGTTTTGTGTTTGGATTTTAGGTATTGGGCATGGGCTAGGAAATAATAATAATGATCTCAATAATAATAATATTAACAATATTAGTAATTTACTATAATAAACAATAATAATAACAACAATAATGATAATTAGCAATAACAATAATAATTAACAATAATAATAATCATAATGAAATAGTAATAATAACATATTAATAGTAACAACAAGTACTAATAATAATAACAACTAATATTAATACTGAAAGTAATAATAGTAATTAGTAATTAAAAATGATAAATGAGTAATAATGGTGAATATTTATAAAGCCAAATTAATATTAAATACTTCAAAATGTTTTTTATATTTAATAATAATTAATAAGTCATAAATTAAGTCAATTAATAATAATAAAGTACTAAGTAAAACCAAATAAATATTGAAAAACTATCAATACCGTATTATTACCTAGGGATATTAAGGGATGAACTGAAGAAAGTAGGGATGACTCGTCTTACTCTCTGGAATAGAATGTAGTATCATCTCCATCGAAGTTCAAGCTGCCAACGCTGCACTCGTACGAGACAAGAGCTCATCGAATTAGTATATCTATTACTTCTGATCTCAAACTGGTAATATAATAGGTTATGGTGCTATCATGGCCAGGTTGTTCATCGACACCCTCAAGTGGGCAGCCTTTAACTGGTTCAAGAGTCTCCATGCGAACTCCATCAAAACTTGGCTTGACCTGAAAACTTGATTCCTCTCCCGATTCTAAGAGGATGACCGAGATGACCATGGACAAACTCCTCTCAATGATTTAAAAGGGGGAGAATCTGTAAGGGACTACATAGAGAGGTTTCGCAACCTTTCTCTCATGTGCCTTGCAGGCATGCCTTTGCCCATGTTAATTCAAACATATAAGCATAACTTTCTTGACAAAGTGAAAGATCACATGGGATCTGATTAAGGTTAAACCTACACAGAAAATACAGAATTTCAGAAATAGAGAATAGAAGTGCAAGGTACTCAATTCTACCGCGATAGCATGTGGCTATGCGGTCGTGATCCACAAGGAGAGACTTGTAATGAAAGCTTGTTGTAAGTCACTTTTAAGTTCACTAAAAATGGTTAAAAATTCTTCTTTCTTCTTTAGATAGAAAAGGAAAATAAGCTATATTAATTTATGAAAGTGGTAGATAACAGGAGATGATGATTGTAGAAAATGGAAAATGAAGTTTGTAGAAAGAAATAAAGAGAGTTGTGTTTGAAGTATTTTCTACACTAAGAAATCAAAAGAAGGAAGGAAAGAAAACTTACATCTTTAGCCGATAACTTACCTTAGATCTTTGGCACATTTACCTAGAATTAGAGGCGATCAATGCATTATTGAACTCAATCTTCCATCCACATTACATCATCAAGAACTTCGACGAGCAAGCATGAAATAAACTATCGGTGGCACTCGCAAAGGAAAGATAATACCGATGTTATAAGACTCACTTGGATAATTATCAAAACAAAAAAGAAGACAAGTAGTAGAAGGAGAAAAACAAGTAACCTTTTTATTGCTTAGAAAAATGATGAAAAAAGAAAAAAAGGTTACATCGGTGTCACTCTCAACATAAATCTCTCTCTCTCTCTCTCTCTCTCACTTACATTAATCTCAGTTTAACCTGTATTTGCAAAGAAATAAAAATTATGTCAAAATAAAAATGAAAACCTACACTATACTAGGATGAAAACTAGCCTAAGAATCTTTCTCTGCCCTATCGTCCTCGTTCTTCATTGAAATTGAAGGTATTTATAGCTGAAATGGAGAGGGGGAGAGAGTGTACATACAGGGGAGCAAATGCTTCCCTTAACTTCAAAACTAAGCCGCGGATCTGTGGCCATGGCCACATCTTGGGAGAGAACCTCTCTAATGCTTTGTTTTTGATTGAGGTTTTACCTGCACAGAAAAATACAGAATTTTAGAACTGTAGAATAGAATGTGCAAGGTACTCAATACTGCCGCGATAGCAAGTGGCTATGTGGGTCATGATCCACAAAGAGGGACTTGTCATGGAAGCGTTTTGTAAGTTGTCTTTTAGTTTACTAAAGATAGCTAAAAGTTTTCTTTGCTCTTTAGAAAGAAAAGGAAAAAGAGTTATTGGTAAGTTAAAAAGCAAGTGATAGATTGAAAAGGTAGAGATAATAGAAAATAGATTTATACAAAGAAAGTGAAAAAGTGAATAGAATTGACTGATGGTGATCGAAAGTAAAGATTAAAAGAAAGAAAGAAAAACCCTAGAAATACTTACTTACCTCTTTGACCCTTACTTACCTTTGATCCGTATCAACGATGTACCTTATCTTGAAGGCGACTAAAGCATGACAAATAAGATCTTCCCCACTCCCGTTCTAAACTACGAAATGGAGCAAGCTACACTAACATAGAAATGGCTATCCATCACCATACGCCATCAACAACACTTGCAAGGGCAAGGCAACTTCGAGGCTATCGGAGTCATTTGGATTCACAAACATAGAAGAGGGATGCAAAACAAGAGTAATGAAGAAAAGGAAACTTTGATTGATTCATATAACAATGAAAAAAAGACTTACTTACACCGGTATCACCCTCAGTACAAGCTTCGCTCTCATTCCTCCATGAAACTCTCCTCTCCTCTCAGTTACATAAAGAAAATGAAAATTATATAAAAGAAAACTAAAAATCCTAAGTTACAGACTATAGAATAGTCTAACCTATACCCTTTGCTCAATCCTTCCTCTGGCTTGAGATTTTTGCAGTATTTATGGCAGAAATGAATTGGGGAGAGGAGTATTCAGATAGGGGGAGCACACGCTCCCTAGGATTATGATAAGATTGCCGTGAAAATGCGACTTTGACCACATTTTTGCGGCCTGGGTATGGCCAGGTGACCACACCCAGGGGTGTAGCTCCCTGATTTCAAGATCATTTTTTATCTTCTGCTGGATTTTTTCAGTTTGGGTCCTAGATTTGACGAAATCTCCTTTGAATCAATTCAACTTGGCCTCACGAGTACGAAGCAAGTCAACTTTAGATCTCTTGACTTGAGATGTCCCCTCACAAGTAATGATTAGATCATTTCAAACCTCATAAGTAGATTTACAATTAATTACACGAGAAAGATCATCATCATTTAATACTTGTATAAGTGCATATTAGGCTTTAGCATTGGCCTCATAATCCTTAGCAGTTGCTTCGGACCATGTATCCTCATCACCGTGAGGTTTAATAAATTTCTTAGTTATAGCCTTAGGTACTCTAACCCCTAGGGACTTGAGAAAGAGGTTCATCTTGACCTTCTAAATAGAGAAGTTCAACCCATCAATTTTGGGTGGGGACTTGATGCTAGAGAAGTCATGTGATGCCATGAAAATAAGTGTAAGTGTACAAATAAATAGCAAATGTAACAAATGAATATAGCCAAATGAAAGGATCTCCTTAAGATGGTTAAACCAAAACTAGGGTTAGGCTCTGATACTAATTGTAAATCACCTAGAGGGGGTGAATAGGTGATGGCTATACTAAATGACAAATAATACGGAATTAAAATTTATTTGCTAGTAACCTAGCAAATACCAATCACAACACAAGAAATACTTACAAATAAGTAAACAATATAAGAGTGCAAGTAAGTAAAGAGACAGTAGAGTGAAGAGAAAAAGAGTAAGCAATCGCAAACACGATGAGATGTTCTGAGGTCGAGCCACTACTCTACGTCTCCGCCTTTAACACTATGAAGGATTTTCACTATGCCCGATCTCACTAAAACTTAATTAACTCACAAGTCCTCTCTCGCGATGCCGCAACACCAATGACGGAGCTCACTAGCTCACTTGAGGCCGCAACCTTTATAACTTCACAATAGAAGAAAATCAGTGATCTTCACTTGATCACAAAAGGCTCACAAGCACAATCATATAACCAAGATTGGGAGGTGAAACTCTTTGGGACTGTGTAGTGAAAATAGCTTGTGAAGATTCTGAATGAAGGCTCAAGCTAAAAATCAAGAATGTGAAATTTTGGCTCAAAAAAAATCTTTTAAGAAAAAGACTAAAACTTGATTAAATCTTCTTGTAAACTATGGAAACTTGTTCAAACTTGTTAAAGGGTTTTTTTATAGTCCCATTATTATAAAGAATGAAAACATGAGGAGAAAACTCAAAAGAGCTGTTGGGAAAAGACCCAGAAAAAGACAAACTGAAATATAGTCATTCGGAAAAAGTAAGAAAGAAATCCTTCTATCGGTCGACTGGCCGGTCGACCGCCAACTGTCAGATTTTCGATCGTTGGGGATAGCGATCGACCAGTCGATCGATCATTTTTCCCAACCAGAGAGTAAAGCTCTCTGTCGGTCGACTGGGGTGGTCAACCGGACCCAATCGAGAGCAAAGCTCTTGCAGTCGGTCGACCGTACGGTCGACCGAAGTGCACACAATGCACTTGGTGCATGTCGGTCGACCGACAGAGCAATTCTGCTCTGCCTATGGTCGACCGGTCAGTCGACCGACTTTGGGCCAAAAAACTGATTTGAAGATCTTTTGAAACCAATCTTTTTCCAACAAAATATACTTTGCTTTTAAACATAAAATAAAGTTTTAGGGATTTGATAGAATTAGTGTTTGATCATGGATCAACACAAAATAAAGTTAGAACTATATTTTATAAAAACACTTTTGTAAATTGAAAATCGATTTTTCTGAAACTCGTTTTTCGAAACTCTATTTTGAAAATAGAAAAGAGAAATATTTTGAACTCTTTTAAAACTCTTTAGGAATATGAAAGATATGTGTGTGTTAATCCCAAAAGAGTTATCAATCTATATCATCTTGGTTTTAATATACTATTATAAATCTAAAATACAAAAAGGAAAAAATGAAAATCTTGATATAGTACTCTCTTGCAATCTTGAAACTTGAGCTCATCTATGTGCTTAGATTCTGGAATTGATATCTTCTTACTTTCAAACGTGTGAGAGCCGAAATGCAACAAAGAGTTAACCTGAAACTTTGTTAAATGAAGTTGTTAAAAACATTGCTACATATACTTTGTTATCATCAAAACTAGGGCTAATGGCCTTTGGGCCAGCAGAAAAGACCAATCCAGCATACTTAGTTGGTTAAAATTATGATATGTCAGGTTGGTAATATCCGAGTGAAACATGTCGGGGGTAAAGTATGATCACTATACACATAGGAATAATTGTGATTATAATTCATATCACCTAGATGTCAAAAACAAAAATAAAAAACAAGCAAACGAACAAACAAAGAAAAAAATCTGGCCTAAGTTAGGATAGACCTTAGACCTAGATGACTTCTAACTGGTTTGACTATCCACGGGGGTATATTGTAGAATGTGACCATAAGTTAATTGGCAAGATCAGGGCGAGATTGGTGGGAGGTATCCGCGCTAAAAGCGACAGGCCTAATTAAGCCAAACCACCAGCCTTCGAGATTTCGCCTCTCAATCCTGACACCGATTTGGCAAGAGTCAAATTGTAATCAACTTTCCCCTTAGATCAGTCTCCTATTAAGTCTGAGATGTCCCTAGGGCCAATTGAAATCACCTAGAGAGGGGGTGAATAGGTGATAATACTAATCTAAAAACTAAATGCGGAAATTAAAACTAATTTGCAACTACACTTAGTACAACCAACGAGTGTAGTCGAATTCCCCATGAAGAGCTCTAAACTAACTCCTCTTGATTCCTCTGAATAAGAGTTGAGGTGCTATATGAAGCTCTTGTGGTTAAGTACAAGTGAGGCACACAAACACAAGCCAAGCATATAAAGATGATAAGCAATATGAAATAATGCAAGGCACAACACAAGAAAATATGATATGAATGATATGAATGATGCACAACACAAATAAAGAGAGAGGGTTAAGAGATAATGGATCAAACGCAAACACAAAGATATGTTCCGAGGTTCGAGCCCCTAACTCTACGTCCCCGCCTTCACCGAGAAGGATTTCCAATCCACTAGGAGTACCGAACTCCTCTCTCAACCTTACAAATGCCACCGAGGCAATACAAACACAATCCACCTCACAAAGAGGGATAGGTCCTTAGCCAAACAACCACAATCACCCCTACTGAAGAGGGATACAAACCCAATCCAACTCCACCTCACCAAGAGGGAGTAAACCACAAACTCAACCTCTACCAAAGAGGGAGCAAACACCAACCCAATTCCACCTCTACCAAAGAGGGATACAACAAGAAAGGGTTTACAACTTGGTGGTTTCCTCAACCACAAACAATTTTCCCACAAATAAATGATCCTAATAGAATAGAATAGAAGATAGCTCAAGTGTGAAAATCAAGGTGTTTTTGGAAATCAAATAACAAAGAAAAACTACTTGGAAAACCTCTTGTAAATGATAGAAATGAAGACCCAAAACAATATCCCAAAAACCTAGTTTTCTTTGAATTTTCCAAAACCCTTGAAAATAAAACAAAGATGAAATCTTTTAAGCTTTAAACACTTTTGAAATCTTGTAAAAACACTTCAGAAAGTAGGAATTTTTCTTGTTAAAAATCTTGGCCAAAATCCCAAAGGAATGGGGTTTATATAGGCCCAACAGAAAACTAGCCGTTGGCTGTAATTTGTCAGCCAGAACAGCTGGCGGTCAACTGCCCGGTCGACCGCCAACGGTCATAATTATGACCGTTGGAGACCTGCGGTCGACCGGCCGGTCGACCGTAGAAAAACAGAGAGCAGAGCTCTCTGGTCTGGTCGACCGCCCCGGTCGACCGGCCCAAGTGCCTGGCCAACGTGCACAGGCTTGTGCACGTTGGTCGACCGACTCTAGGGTCCGATCGACCGGTCGGTCGACCGCCAGAGCCTGTCAGGCAGAAAACTAGGACAGAAAAACTTGTTAAAAAATATTCTAATAAATCCCATAAATCTTCTAAAAATTCACAAAAATAGTTTTATCATTTTACATTGAAATATAAACTTGTGTTAAAAATTTCAACACAAATTTCAAATATTTTGAACCATTTTTGTGTCTTACAAATTTTGTCTAAAACCAAAACCTGTATTTTTCCAAACTTAGATTTTTCAATAGGAAATCTGATTTTTTCTAAACTCATAGAAATACAAAAACATGATACTTAAACACTTTTAGGCATGTTGCATATGGACATAAGTCCAATATACAAGAAACATATACATATCATTGTTTTTTACTTTAATTTCAAAATATATTTTGTTAAAAATACCAAAACATCAAAACTCATGAATAGGCATATCAAAATAAGTTCGTCTAGGATATGAAGCAAATATGTATATAAAACATATCTAATATACATTTAAACAATGTAAACTTGTTTTGAATCTATTTATTCATGAAAACCAATGTCGGTTAAACCAAAAACCGAAAAACGAATCCAAAACATGAAACGTGTGTGTATTGTGAACTCGAGCATATCACACTATCTAATCTTTACACATGGATCTAAAACAAACTAAAAACTATGGTACCGATGTCTTCTTGAGGAACTCCGTCTTCAAGGCGACTCGATCCAAAATGTGATCCATCGAGCTAGACTCCAACGAGTGCTATATATGATTTTGAAGCTCGGGCTCTGGAATCACCACGTGAAAGCTTCCAAATCATCTTGTTGAAGCTAATCACCAACTAATATCTTGATAAAAGATCTGAAACTAAACATCACAAGATTATTAGTAAACATAACTACATGAGTTAACCATCATCAAAACTAGAGTGGAAGGTCTCTGGGCCAACAATCTCCCCCTTTTTGATGATGACAAAACTCATGGAGTTATATATGCATGGATTAAAGTTAAGCTTCAAAGAAGCTCTCCCTTAACTCATGCATCACAATAAACATTTAAATATGCAATGAAATTTAAAACACGAAAATGCCTAGACATGCATAAAATAATGAACCATGGTCTTAATACCAATTAAACGGTAAAACTCTAGTAAAGCTCTTGATACAAAAATAAAAACATGTTCTTTAAATAAAGCTCTTGATACCAATTAAATGTTCTTTTAAATAAAGCTCTTGATACCAATTAAACGACAAACTAATAAAAAAAATATTTTTCTTGATAAATAAAACATGCATATAAAAACATGCATATAAACTCAAATAATTCTCCCCCTTTTTGTCAATCATCAACAAAGGGTCAAAGTAAAAACAAATTAATAAATTCTTCTCCCCCTTTTTGTTTGAACCAAAGAATCAACAAAGGGGTTAAAAACAATAAATGCAATGTTCTCCCCCTTTTTGTCTAAAAACAAAAATGATGTAAATAAGGGGTGACAATCAATTAAGATACCAAAAAATATCAAAGTAGTGCATCTTGATACCAATTGAAAGAAAACATAAAAACATTGATACCAATTTTAAGAAGCAAAAGCATCTTGATACCAATTAAAAACATTCAAATAAACATCTTGATATCAATAAAGAGTATTATTCTTTTTAAGCATATGATACCAATTGAAATTTTAATATTCTACAATTTTTTTAATTCATTTTCTATCATAAAGTAAGGGAGTGAAAATTTAGGGTAAACAAAATACCAATTGAAAGATAAAATATGAGTTTTCTCCCCCTTTATGAAATACCAATTGAAATTATGCAAAAGCTTGTATTAGCATACCAATTGAAAAAAAAACTAATCAATTGAATATGATATTCATTAAAAATTCAAACTTTAGCATAAACATACATACGTATGAAAAATTAGATACCAATCGAAATTGATACTATTTGAAGAGCAAGCATACATACACAAAAATAATATATGAGTATACAAGAAATGTCAATATTGATACCAATTGAAAGAATCTAATGATACCAATTGAAACAACAATAATATCAAGAGTATATCTCATATTTCCTACCACCCAATCATGCTCAAGTTTAAAATGATTTTCAATATAAAACATACAAGGCATGGTCGCCCATCCAACCGCCCGTTGAAAGTAGAGGTTTTCAAAAATAAGTTTGAAAATATAATATGCTTGAAAACATCTACCATAACGAAGAATACGAACTAGTTAAATGGAAAAACTTGTTAACTAGTACGAAATCCTTCAAGCAAGGAATAAAACAAAAATATTTTTCAAGAAATACATGTAAATCACATGGCACTAAACACTCGAAATCAATGAAGCACATATTATACTCACGAAAACACAATCATGAGAAACATTTAAAAGAGGTGAGTGTACAAGTGTTAGGTGAAACACATAATCACGAAAATTGGCAATAAAGCTCGATATGCCTTAAAACATGAAAAACATGAAAAACTAAATTTTCATTAAAAACAATTTATACTTCAAGGCATATGTATGTTGTGACAACACAAGAAGTATACATACATATCCCTAAACACAATTGAGTCCATAATAAAGATTTGCATGAAAAGCAAATGACTCAAGGGGTATACATGTATATCTTAAGGTTTGGCAAAATAGACATATACATGAAGTGAAACATAAACACATAAAAAATGGATAAAATATGAATACAAGTCAAATGCATGAATCATCAAAACTAGACTATACTAGCACATCTAATGGGTATAAATAAGCGTTCAAGTACAAACATATAAAGATCTATTTGTGTCCCACTCTATGTACAAGTATAAATCCTATTCTTAATGAAAACTAACATTTAAACATATATTCAAAACTTAAAGCATAAAACAAGAAATAAATCAACATGATAAGAATAAAAACGATCATTATGTATATGTATGTGCATTAGATCTAGGATATACATATAAGTTCAAAACAAGGTGAGAACACATAAATATAGATCCATATAAAACATGGGTGTCTCAAACAACTAAACATGTATATAACTAATCTAATAAACATGGCATAGGCATAATGAGCAATAAAACATGATATGCTATAAATTTATGAATATGAAAAGCATGCAAATAATAAACGGGAGTTAGAGATTGATACCAAAACCGATGAAGGCACCTCTCTAGTTCTCCAAACCAAGGTGGTCCTCCCACCAAATATCCCTTGAAAGTGATGCATCCACATAATACTCATGAAGCTCGGAACGCATCCACTCCAAGGTACCTCAACTCTCACGTTATGCGAGAGGCCACACCTACATCAAATACAATAGGGGTGGTCTTTGGTACCCATACTCTTTTGGGTCCATGGGGGTTAGTACCTTTTCTATCCCAAACAAATTTATTTACTAAATTACAATCATTTATACGATCATAGCAAAATTTAGCAAGGTGGCCCTTACGTCCACAATGTGTACAAGTGTACACATGAGCATACATGTAATGGGTGTGATCGTGAGGAGCATGTGTATGCCGTGTATGGTGTGCATGCATAATAGAAACTTGTTTCTTTCGAAACAAAGATTCCAACCGTGTATGATTCATGGCACAATGGCTCAAAGTGGAGCCCAAACAATCCATATTCTTCTTAAGCATAGATATATCATTTTCAATTATGGAAGAAATGGAGCATGCAACAGGTGAGCTAGATGAAACTACACTAGGATGGCAAACATGTGTATCTATATCATTTTTCAAAACATATTTTTCTTAGAAACCAAATTTAATTCTTTTGAAATAGAAATTATTTTGTTTCTTAAAGAATCTTTTCTTTTAAAACAAAGTCAACTTTTGAAGACAGTTTTTCATTTTTCTTCAAAATATCATTACAATCATTTTTATTTTTCAAAAATTCATTTTCTTTTAGGGCAAGATCTAGTTTAGATTTCAATGAATCCCTCTCATTAGAAATCTCCACTTTCTCTTGCAAAACCAAGTCAAGTCTTGAACATAAATCCTTATTTTCTTTATTAAGTTCAAAACTCTTCTTTTTCAAAATATTATATTTTTCCAATAATTTTTCACAAACCATGGATAGTTCTTCATTCAAGGCATTTGCATCCACATACTCATTTGAAGAGGAACAAGCATCATCAACATCTAGTTGAGTTTTCGAGTTTACCTCAAGGGAGTCATTCCCTTGGACCATGAAGCACTGTGACTCGGATTCTCCACTAGATTCCTCCTCCGGTTGAATTGGCAATTGAAGCTTGGAGGTGGTCAACTTGTTCCACACTGCAAAGGCAGAATCAAAGTTAGAAACAAGCATAAGATAATCTTTGTTAAGCGTGCTTCTAATAGCCTCAAGGGCTTGTGCATTGGCCCCTATATGATTGCGGTTACCAAGATAGCATTTCTTGGTAGCGGCAAGGAAAACATGCAAGCTTAGGGTTTTCAAATATATGGACATCTTAGTCTTCCAAACAACAATGTTGGAAGAATCAAACATAGGTGGGGTCATGAAGTCCATAAGTGTGTGCAAACAAATATATGTGAAAATGCAAATGATAGATTAGCTAACCAAGATCTCACTCCTAGGTTGTTAAACCAAGTATCAGAAGCGTAGGCTCTGATACCAACTGAAATCACCTAGAGGGGGGTGAATAGGTGATAATGCTAATCTAAAAACTAAATGCGAAAATTAAAACCAATTTGCAACTACACCTAGTACAACCAACGAGTGTAGCCGAATTCCCCGTGAAGGGCTCTGGACTAACTCCTCTTGATTCCTCTGAATAAGAGTTGAGGTGCTATATGAAGCTCTCTTGGTTAAGTACAAGTGAGGCACACAAACACAAGCCAAGCATATAAAGATGATAAGCAATATGAAATAATGCAAGGCACAACACAAGAAAATATGATATGAATGATATGAATGATGCACAACACAAATAAAGAGAGAGGGTTAAGAGACAATGGATCAAACGCAAACACAAGATATGTTCCGAGGTTCGAGCCCCTAGCTCTACGTCCCCGCCTTCACCAAGAAGGATTTCCAATCCACTAGGAGTACTGAACTCCTCTCTCAACCTTACAAATGCCACCGAGGCAATACAAACACAATCCACCTCACAAAGAGGGATAGGCCCTTAGCCAAACAACCACAATCACCTCTACCAAAGAGGGATACAAACCCAATCCAACTCCACCCACCAAGAGGGAGTAAACCACAACCTCAACCTCTACCAAAGAGGGAGCAAACACCAACCCAATTCCACCTCTAACAAAGAGGGATACAACAAGAAAGGGTTTACAACTTGGAGGTTTCCTCAACCACAAACAATTTTCCCACAAATAAATGATCCTAATAGAATAGGATAGAAGATAGCTCAAGTGTGGAAATCAAGGTGTTTTTGGAAATCAAATAACAAAGAAAAACTACTTGGGAAACCTCTTGTAAATGATAGAAATGAAGATCCAAAACAATATCCCAAAAACTTAGTTTTCTTTGAATTTTCCAAAACCCTTGAAAACAAAACAAAGATGAAATCTTTTAAGCTTTAAACACTTTTGAAATCTTGTAAAAACACTTCAGAAAGTAGGAATTTTTCTTGTTAAAAATCTTGACCAAAATCCTAAAGGAATGTGGTTTATAAAGGTCCAAACAGAAAACTAGCCGTTGGCTGTAATTTGTCAGCCAGAACAGTTGGCGATCGAGCCGTTGGCTGTAACTTGTCAGCCAGAACAGCTGGCGGTCGACCGCCCGGTCGACCGCCAACGGTCATAATTATGACCGTTGGAGACCTGCGGTCGACCGGCCGGTCGACCGTAGAAAAACAGAGAGCAGAGCTCTCTGGTCCGGTCGACCGCCCGGTCGACCGGCCCAAGTGCCTGGCCAACGTGCACAGGCTTGTGCACGTGGGTCGACCGTAGAAAAATAGAGAGCAGAGCTCTCTGGTTCGGTCGACCGCCTAGTCGACCGGCCCAAGTGCCTGACCAACGTGCACAGGCTTGTGCACGTCGGTCGACCGCCCGGTCGACCGACTCTGGGGTCCGGTCGACCGGTCGGTCGACCGCCAGAGCCTGTCAGGCAGAAAACTGGGACAGAAAAACTTGTTAAAAAATATTCTAATAAATCCCATAAATCTTTCAAAAATTCACAAAAATAGTTTTATCATTTTACATTGAAATATAAACTTGTGTTAAAAATTTCAACACAAATTTCAAACATTTTGAACCATTTTTGTGTCTTACAAATTTTGTCAAAAACCAAAACCTGTCTTTTTCCAAACTTAGATTTTTCAATAGGAAATCTGATTTTTCCTAAACTCATAGAAATACAAAAATATGATACTTAAACACTTTTAGGCATGTTGCATATGGACATAAGTCCAATATACAAGAAACATATACATATCATTGTTTTTGACTTTAATTCCAAAATATGTTTTGTTAAAAATACCAAAACATCAAAACTCATGAATAGGCATATCAAAATAAGTTTGTCTAGGATATGAAGCAAGTATGTATATAGAACATATCTAATATACATTTAAACAATGTAAACTTGTTTTGAATCTATATATTCATGAAAACCAATATCGGTTAAACCAAAAACCGAAAAACGAATCCAAAACATGAAAGGTGCGTGTATTGTGAACTAGAGCATATCACACTATCTAATCTTTACACATGGATCTAAAATAAACTAAAAACTATGATACCGATGTCTTCTTGAGGAACTCTGTCTTCAAGGCGACTCGATCCAAAATGTGATCCATCGAGCTAGACTCCAACGAGTGCTATATATGATCTTGAAGCTCGGGCTCTGGAATCACCACGTGAAAGCTTCTAAACCATCTTGTTGAAGCTAATCACCAACTAATATCTTGATAAAAGATCTGAAACTAAACATCACAAGATTATTAGTAAACATAACTACATGAGTTAATCATCATCAAAACTAGAGTGGAAGGCCTCTGGGCCAACACCAACGTCTACTCAATTTTAGTTAGGCTTGGGTTAGTGGGTGAGGAGATTATTTATGGGCTAAGGGAGGGTAATGACTTCTCCACCTTATCTTGTTTATAGGACAAGCCCTTAATTCAATTTAATGCAGTGTACAAGTATATGAAAAGTAACACTTAAGCATTGCAGACAATTCAAAAGTGTTCCTATACTACATGTTATGCACAAGTACCATTGCTCTAGAACTCTTCAACAGTAATGAAAAATTATAAACGAAATTAGACAAATGTCAAAATGCAAGGTCTAAACTATTTTTAGTATTTAACAAACATCAAGTTATTGTTGAAATAAAATTAGTATGTATAGAGTATTAAACAGAAAATCTAAGCACTGCAGAATATGTATTTTTCTAATTGACCTACCTTGAAAAAAATAAGTGAGTCGTTCACTCTGTCTGCTGCGCCAACGCGGCGAACAAATAGCTTCTGGTCTCTGCTTTCAAGAGTAGAGTCCCAGAGCTTCTTATATGTTCACTACAGCTCTTAGTTTTCTAAAAGCAAACCCTTGCACACCAAAAACAGAGAAGAAAGTTAATCAAAAAAATAATTAAAAAGAGAGTTACTTACCGTCTCTCCCCGGCAATGGTGCCAAAATTTGATTGAGATTTTACCTGCACAGAAAAATACAGAATTTCAGAATAGTAGAATATAATGTGAAGGTACTCAATACTACCGCGATAGTAAGTGGCTATGCGGATTGTGATAAAGATAGTTAAAAGTCTTCTTTGTTCTTTAGAAAGAGAAAGGAAAAAAGTTATTGTTAAGTTAAGTAGATTGAGAAGGAGGAGAAAATAGAAAATAAATTTATACAAAGAATGTGAAAAAGTAAATAGAATTGAGAGTTGAGGGTGATCTAAACTAAAGATTAAAAGAAAGGAAGAAAAATCCTAAAAGTACTTACTTACCTCTTCGGTGTTTGCTTATCTTTGATCCGTATCGACGATATACCGTGGCTTGAAGGCGATTGAAGCATGACAGATGGGATCTTCCCCACTTCCATTCTAAACTACGAAATGACGGAGCAAGCTACATTAACATAGAAATGGCCATCCATCACCATAAGCCATCAACAACACTTGCAAGGGCAAGGCAACTTCGAGGCTATCAGAGTCATTTAGATTCATAAACACAGAAGAGGGAAGCAAACAAAAACAAGAGTAGAAAAGAAAAGAAAATTTTGATTTGATTCAAATAACAATCAAAGGAAAGACTTACTTACACCGGTGTTACCCTCAGTACAAACTTCGCTCTCATTTCTTCATGAACTCTCCTTTCCTCTCAGTTACATAAAGAAAAAAATTACATGAAAGAAAACTAAAAATCCTAAGTTACAGACTATAGAACAGCCTAACCTATACTATCTGCTCAATCCTTCCCTCTGGCATGAGAATTTTGCAGTATTTATAGCAGAAATGAACTTGAGAGAGGAGTATACAGATAGGGGAGTAAACGCTCTCCAGGACATGATAAGATTGCCGCAAACACGTGACTTCGTGGCCTGGGTGTGGTGAAGTGGCCACATACGAGGGGTGTAGCTCCCTGATTTCAAGATCATTCTTTATCTTCTGCTGTAGCTCCCTGATTTCAAGATCATTCTTTATCTTCTGCTGGATTTGTTGGCCCAAAGGCCTATCACCCTAGTTTTGATGATGATCAACTCATGAAATTATGTTTACTAATGATCTTGTGTTTAATTAGTGACAGATTCATTATCAAGATCTTAGTAGGTGCATAGCTCAACAAAGGACAAAATATCAAGATTTGGAGCTAGCACGGTGTGATCCAAGGAGTTTTGGATCAAGCTTGGATCAAGTCAAGAAGATGAGAAGCCTTCAAGTGAAGACTTCAAGAAGATGAAGACTTGTGTCTAGGTATAAGATTTAGTTTTTGTTTTAGTTAAAAATGTAAAGGATAGATGGTTGGTGGATTGCTCAAGTATATCTTACACACACACTCTTGATAGAACTCTTGATAGAATTGCTTTCATAAAAGATTTTTATGTTTAGGAAAGAATTTTTTTATTTAGTAAAAGATTTTCTTTGTGACAAAATTTATACCTTGGTTTTTGGTATTTCTATCATGTATATCTTTTCAACCATAACCAAGTTTAGAGCTTAATGTCAAAAACATAGATATTACATTATGATTGTGTAGTGGATCATATCCATACACACTATGCTTTAAAATGAAATCAAATATCTTGTTTTTATATTTTGTGAAGTTATGAAAACCAAGTTTGAAAAATACATGTTTTGATTTTTGATAAAATTTGCAAGACGCTGAAATGATATGAATATATTGATATATGTCTTGAAAATTTTTATCACAAGTTTGATTTTCAATATAGAATATTAAAACAAGTTTATGGAATTTTTATAAGTGTTAAAAGATTTTAAAAAAATATTTTTAAACCAATTTTCAGACCTAGAACTGGCTGACAGGCTGGTCGGTCGACCGAGCGGTCGACCGCACCATGGCCGGTCGACCCACGGTCGACCGACGTGCACAGACTTGTGCATGTCTGTGCAGCACAGTGGTCCGGTCGACCGGACGGTCGACCGCTGCAGAGAGTTCTGCTCTTGGGTTTTCTGGGTCGACCGGGCGGTCGACCGGAGGCTCCAACGGTCGGATTTTCGACCGTTGGTGGTCGACCGGGCGGTCGACCGGAAGCTCTGACAGACCCCAACGGTCACATTTTTCTGACCTCTATAAAAGGGGGTTTGGTCATTGTTTTGAGCTAAGATTTTGGAGACCTTTAGAGCCAGTTTTTCCCATACTTTCAGAAGAGTTTTCTCCACAAAATAGTGAGCAAATATTTCCTATCTAAAGGGAAGTTTTTATAAAGAGTGTTAAAAGAAAGTCTTTGAGTTTTCCTCCACCTTTCACATCCTTGTTTTTCTCACACCACACTTGAGCAACCATTGATTATACATCCTATAGGTGTGTTGTAGTGAGAGCTTTTATTGGTGATCAAGTGTTTAGATCACCAAGAGATCATTTCTTGTACTTTGAGGAGGCGGACGTGTGTGTCCGCGTTGTTTCGAGTTCGGGTGCGGACTTGTTGTACGAGGTGCGGCCTCGGCGAGCCGGTGGGCTTGCGGTGTGTACGGGACTAGGGAGTCCGAGGGCTTGTAGGTGTTGCGGCACCGAGGAAAGATCCATTGGGATCTTGCATAGTGGAAATCCTTCGTGTGTCGAAGGCGGGGATGTAGAGCAAGTGTGCTCGAACCTCGAAACATATCCTTGTGTTTGCGATTGCTCTCTCTCTCTCTCTCTTTGTCTCTTGTTTATATCTTGCATTCAATTATTGTCTATCTTTATATGCTTGATATATTCATTTGTGCTTAATTGATATACTTGCGTGGGATTGTTGCTAACACTTGTATTCAACCAAGAGAGCCAACGCGGCACCTCAACCCATTCAAGGGGAATCTAGAGGAGTTTGTCCAGAGCCCTTCACGGGGAATTCGGCAACACTCTTGTGTTATACATAGTGTATAGTGTAAAAGTTTTTATTTGATCATAATTGCTTCCGCATCATTTGCATAATTTGTCATTAAGTGACCATTAGATTAGCCATCACCTATTCACCCCCCCTCTAGGTGATTTACAATTGGTATCAAAGCTTGGTACTCTGATTTGGTCTAACAACCTAGAGTTAAAGATCCTCATTTTTAGGCTAATCACAATATTTTGTACACACACCATGGACTTCATATCACCACCCACCTTTGACATCCTTAACATCCAAATTTGGAAGGTTAAGATGTCTTTGTACCTCAAAGCCTTAGGATTTCATGTCTATCTTGCCACCACTAATAATGCATATTCTTTAGATGGTAAGAATTTTGAGGCTAATGCAAAAGCCCTTCATGCTATCAAGTCAACCCTAAATGATGATTATTTATCTAGGGTTTCTAATGTTGAATCGGCTTTTGTAGTATGGAACATCATCACCTCCCTCGGCGAAAAAGATCTATACTATGCGGGGAGTGACTCGGACGTTGGAAGCGACACCTCCAACAAGTGCTACATGGTCCAAGGGGATAACCCCCTTGAGGTAAACTCCGAATCCGATGATGAGGATATGTCATATGATGAGCTATCTACTTTTTGTCATCTATTGCTTGAAAAATATGACATGATTAAAAAGGAAAATAAAAATTTGAAAAAGAATATTGCTTGCATGCATGTAGAACAAGACTCTTTTAAATCTAACATTGCATGTTTAGAAAAAGACAACAATAATTTGAAAAAGAATTTTGATGCCATGCTTAATGAAAAAGATTCATTAGAAAATAAAATGGCATGCTTAGAAAAAGAAAACAATGATTTGAAAAATGAGAATGTTTCCTTGCTTACAAAATTGAATAATTTATGTGAAGGGAACACTATTTTGAAAGATAAGATTGATTTGGTAGAAAAACAAAGAGAAAGTGTTTTTCAAGAAAATAAATCTTTAAAAAGAAAAAATTGTGAAAAAGAAAAAGATTTTGTTTCACAAAAGAAAAAGAAAAATGATTCTATATCTCACCATGCTTTACATGCCACAACTAATGAGATTAAGAATTTGAAAAATAAAATGGATGGTTTGAGTTCAACTTTGAACTCATGTGCATTTAATCATACTAAATTGGAGTCTTTGTTTTCAAAGAAACAAACTCCATCTATTCATGCACATCATCATGCTTATGTTACACAACATGATCACACTCCTACACATAAGCATACTAAGGTGTACATATGTACACATTGTGGCCGCAAAGGCCATTTAGCAAAGTTTTGTTATGATAATATTAATTCTCTAAATTTTGCTAATTATAAAAGATTTTGGGTTCCTTACAAGTCTAACCCCAAAGGACCCAAGAAAATATGGGTACCAAAATCCCCACCATTTGCTTGTGATGTAGGTGAGGGCTCTCACAAAACGTGAGAGAATTGGTGCCTTGGTAGTGGATGCACATGGATTGGATGGACACACTTTAGACGCATCGCTATCAAGGAGTTTGGTGGGACAACCACCATATTTGGAGCTTTGGAGTTGGTAACAATTTCTAAACTCCTACTTTTATGCACATGCTTTTAATTTCATAATATTCATAGCATGTTCATATTTTTATGTGCTTCATGTGGTATTTACATGTTTAAATGAAGATTTTATCAAAACGTGCATGTATACATATACAATTAGTGAATTATAATTGATTCATATATGATTGAACTTCATGCTCATTTGTACCCACTATTTGCATATGCATAGTCTAGTTTTGATGATTCTTTCATTTATACTTGTTGTGCCTATTTTTATGCTTTACTTCATGTATATATATTTTTTAATTCAAATCTAATAAATATACATGTATACCCATGAGTCTCTTGCCTTCATGCAAACATCATTAATAGACTCTTTTAGATTTGGGATATGTATGTGTATTGTTAGGATTGGATTAATCATACATATACCATGATGATTAGTGTTTTTGATTAAAAATGATTTTTCGTATTTTTATTAAAAATGTGACTTATGAGCTTCATTGACTATTTTCATAAAAATTCTATTTACATGATCAATTAACACTCACATTTTTTATTAAAAACATTTTGAGCTTTATAGACCATGAGTGCTTAAATTTTTATGTATCTAGTTATGTTTATGAAAAACATTAGATTTGATATATTTGAAGGATCTTTAACTAGTTTTTCAAAAACATTTATACTAGTTATTTATTCTTCAAATAATTTTTTTGGGATTTACACATGATTCTATTTTTCTCAAAATTTGATGCTTCATGTATTGAATATTAGTTTATATGTTCGTTTTATCAACACTAGGATTTATACTTATACATATCGTGGGGCCACAAATAAATCTATTTATATTTGTGCTTGAATGCTTATTTGAACCCATGAAATGTGCTTGTAGTGCTTAGTTTTGATGATACATACATCTTTAAACTTGTATTCTCACTTCTTAGATTTGATTTATGATCATGTGTTTTTCATTTCATGTATATGTGTATTTTGCCAAACCCTAAGATATACATGTATACCTCTTGAGTCATTTGCCTTTAATGCAAATCTAATTATATGGACTCAATTGTGTTTAAGAGATATGTATGTATACTCATTGTGTTGTCAAAACATACATATATCTTGAAATATATATTTTTTTTAAAAATTTTTGATGATTTTCATGTTTTCTTATTTAAGGAAATATTGAGCTTTATTGACATTTTCATGATACCATGTTCCACATAACACTAGTGCACTCACCTCTTTTGAAAACTTTATGGACTTCATGGATAATAGAGTGTTTTTAGTGCCATGTGATTTACTTGTGTTTCATGAAAACATTTTTTTTGTGCAAATTCTTCATTTGGTAGAGTTTTTCAAACTAAGTTTATTTTCAAATCTATTTTTGAAAACCCCTACCATCTATGGGAGGATGGATGGGCGATTATGCCTGGTATGCTTCATTGAAAATCTTTTAACTTGTGCATATGAAGGGTGGTAGGTTATGAGATATACACTTGATTTTATTGTTATGTCAATTGGTATCATTGAATCGTTTCAATTGGTATCAATATGAACTTATTTTGTATATACTCATATTTTAGTTTCTTATATATATGTATGTATCAATTTCACTTGGTATACTCATTTCTCATACATATATATGATTTTCATGTGCTTAACTCACAATTGGCTCACATTTTTAAAAGCACAAAGTTTATGATGAAAAATAAAATAAATTTTTTTTTCATATGTTTACTATTGATATCAAAATAAAAAAAATATATATGTTGATTTGATATCTCAAAATGTGTTTTATTAAGTAAGTTCAAAATTTTTAAGAAAAAAAATTCAAAATGTTTGATTTGTATTTCCTATATGCAAGGAGAGCTTAATATCTCTTTTACATATGGATTCATGTTGAGTATATTATAAATTGAGGAGCTTGACAACTCTTCTTTATATGATATACGTGTGTAGGGGGAGCTTCACATCTCCTCTTATGCATTACATAATATGTGTTATGTGAGTTAGGGCTTGTCATCCCTTCTTCATGTAATGCATATGTGTAGGGAAGCTAACTTAGCGTCTTCCTCTTCATGAATGTATATCGCATATAAATTTTTATTGATTGTTTTGTTTCACCCTTCTTGATCTTTTGTTTTTGACAAAAAGGGGGAGAAAACATTTTGTTTGATTTGATTTTACTTTGAACCCTTTGTTGATGATTGACAAAAAGGGGGAGAAGTATTTGAGTATATGCATTTTTTCATTGCTTAAGGGGAGTAGTATTTGTCTTCCTTGTTATTTATGCATATATGTTTTGTTTTTGCAAATAGGAGAAAAAGATTTATTTTGTTTCATCTCCATCATTTGCATACATATTGATGAGCTTTATTGTCATATCTTATTATTTATTGTTATGCATGAGTTAAGGGGGAGCTTTCTTGAAGCTTTACTTTAATCCATGCATATATAACTCCATGAGTTTTGTCATCATCAAAAAGGGGGAGATTGTTGGCCCAAAGGCCTATCACCCTAGTTTTGATGATGATCAACTCATGAAGTTATGTTTACTAATGATCTTGTGTTTAATTAGTGACAGATTCATTATCAAGATCTTAGTAGGTGCATAGCTCAACAAAGGACAAAATATCAAGATTTGGAGCTAGCACGGTGTGATCCAAGGAGTTTTGGATCAAGCTTGGACCAAGTCAAGAAGATGAGAAGCCTTCAAGTGAAGACTTCAAGAAGATGAAGACTTGTGTCTAGGTATAAGATTTAGTTTTTGTTTTAGTTAAAAATGTAAAGGATAGATGGTTGGTGGATTGCTCAAGTATATCTTACACACACACTCTTGATAGAACTCTTGATAGAATTGCTTTCATAAAAGATTTTTATGTTTAGAAAAGAATTTTTTTATTTAGTAAAAGATTTTCTTTGTGACAAAATTTATACCTTGGTTTTTGGTATTTCTATCATGTATATCTTTTCAACCATAACCAAGTTTAGAGCTTAATGTCAAAAACATAGATATTACATTATGATTGTGTAGTGGATCATATCCATACACACTATGCTTTAAAATGAAATCAAATATCTTGTTTTTATATTTTGTGAAGTTATGAAAACCAAGTTTGAAAAATACATGTTTTGATTTTTGATAAAATTTGCAAGACGCTGAAATGATATGAATATATTGATATATGTCTTGAAAATTTTTATCATAAGTTTGGTTTTCAATATAGAATGTTAAAACAAGTTTATGGAATTTTTATAAGTGTTAAAAGATTTTAAAAAAATATTTTTAAACCAATTTTCAGACCTAGAACTGGCTGACAGGCTGGTCGGTCGACCGAGCGGTCGACCGCACCATGGCCGGTCGACCCACGGTCGATCGACGTGCACAGACTTGTGCATGTCTGTGCAGCACAGTGGTCCGGTCGACCGGACGGTCGACCGCTGCAGAGAGTTCTGCTCTCGGGTTTTCTGGGTCGACCGGGCGGTCGACCGGAGGCTCCAACGGTCAGATTTTCGACCGTTGGCGGTCGACCGGAAGCTCTGACAGACCCCAACGGTCACATTTTTCTGACCTCTATAAAAGGGGGTTTGGTCATTGTTTTGAGCTAAGATTTTGGAGACCTTTAGAGCCAGTTTTTCCCATACTTTCAGAAGAGTTTTCTCCACAAAATAGTGAGCAAATATTTCCTATCTAAAGGGAAGTTCTTATAAAGAGTGTTAAAAGAAAGTCTTTGAGTTTTCCTCCACCTTTCACATCCTTATTTTTCTCACACCACACTTGAGCAACCATTGATTATACATCCTATAGGTGTGTTATAGTGAGAGCTTTTATTGGTGATCAAGTGTTTAAATCACCAAGAGATCATTTCTTGTACTTTGAGGAGGCGGACGTGTGTGTCCGTGTTGTTTCGAGTTCGGGTGCGGACTTGTTGTACGAGGTGCGGCCTCGGCGAGCCGGTGGGCTTGCGGTGTGTACGGGACTAGGGAGTCCGAGGGCTTGTAGGTGTTGCGGCACCGAGGAGAGATCCATTGGGATCTTGCATAGTGGAAATCCTTCGTGTGTCGAAGGCGGGGATGTAGAGTAAGTGTGCTCGAACCTCGAAACATACCCTTGTGTTTGCGATTGCTCTCTCTCTCTCTCTCTCTCTCTCTCTCTTTGTCTCTTGTTTATATCTTGCATTCAATTATTGTCTATCTTTATATGCTTGATATATTCATTTGTGCTTAATTGATATACTTGCGTGGGATTGTTGCTAACACTTGTATTCAACCAAGAGAGCCAACGCGGCACCTCAACCCATTCAAGGGGAATCTAGAGGAGTTTGTCCAGAGCCCTTCACGGGGAATTCGGCAACACTCTTGTGTTATACATAGTGTATAGTGTAAAAGTTTTTATTTGGTCATAATTGCTTCCGCATCATTTGCATAATTTGTCATTAAGTGACCATTAGATTAGCCATCACCTATTCACCCCCCCTCTAGGTGATTTACAGGATTTTTCAGTTTGGGTCCTGAATTTGACGAAACCTCCTTTGATCTTTAACTTTAACCAACTTGATTTGTAAATATCTGATTTAACTGATTTTCAACTGGTTTTATTTTCTTTGATTTGTTCTGATTTACCCAAATATTTGATTTGAATTAATTCTGAATTAAATTAGAATTTAGATGGGCTTTAGGCTTGTTGTCTCTTCCTTCTTCTTTAGTAAAGGCCCTGCAAATAATTAGAGAAAAAGATAATTAAATAGTAGAGTTTATTAAACAATAAAATTGAGAATGTGACATAAATATGCAAAATCAGTGACCTATCAGTTTCGTCCTTCCATCCGGCTGGTTTCTCTATTTGATTTCTAGATTTGATCATATCACTGTTGATCTTTAGTTCACCAAAATGGATTTATAGAAATCTGAAATTAACCAGTTTTTATTTTGTATTATCTCTCTGATTTGCTCCGATCTTTTGTTCAGCCCCTATATATCTTCTGAATATTTATCCCACTAATTTAAATCTAAATTTAAGTGGGCTTTGGGCTTATATTCTCTCCTTATCCATTTAATAAAGCATGCACAAAATTAAATGATAAATATGATTAAATAACAGAGTTTATTAAAGATAAATTATAAGAATGTGACAACGAATATGCAATCTCAGTGACCGATCACACCCCCGCACTGATCTTTTGCTCGACCTAGAGCAAAACAAAGAAAAATAAAGCTAATCTAACCTAACTCACTTTCATAGGAGTCACCGTTGCACTTAGCATGTGTAACAAGCCGTTAAACCTCTAGGTTACCCCTAGAGGATGAGTTTTATCTCGTGAGAGTTTTCAGTAGATTACACACACAAAATCCATAAAGAAAAAGAAACAAAGTGTTAGTATTTTTGAAAAAGCATTCTGAAAAAGACAGAAAATATTTGAAGTATTTTTATAAAAGTTCAAGTAATCTATAAGTTAAAGGAAAACTAAAAATTTTCATTCCTAAACTCAGTCTCTATTCAAAAACTTATTATCAATTAAGGTAAGGAGTCAAACTGTATCTTTTATCTAGTATATTCTTACTCTAAGTCATATGCACCTCCGTGACCGTGAAATTTTAACTAGGGATTCTTTAACTTTAACTCTTATGTCTTATTTATCATATTTTTGATGGTATTATTTCTTAGTTCTATTTGGCTTTCTAGTCTGCTCATGTAATGAGCCTTAAGTTGATGACTCCCAAACTGGACGATCTTAGGACAATGGGTGAGAAAATACCCCAAGGACTTAAGGACTCGAGCAAACAAGCCCACAAAACTAAGAATTTTATTTATTATATGGACTGCTTTTAGGTGTGAATACTTATGCTTTATGAGGCACAAATACTCAGCTTAATCAGAGGATTATATATATATATTTTCTTTTTCTCTTTTTTAATTTTTTAATATAAGCCATAAGAATCTTTGTTTTTGAATCCTAGGTGTGTAATTGTATAAAGTATACATATTTCATTAAGGTAAAAATCAAGACTGAATTATTTTTTCAAATTTCTTCCTAACCCTAGAAATCAAACAAATAATCTTATTTTGACCAAGTATAAGAAATCCTAATTATGATTCTCCTATTCCTTAAAATAACTTAATTTCTTATAAAAAATAGGTTAAATATTGTTTCTCTTTTAAAAGGTTTTTAAAAGTAAAAAATTGTTAATTTTTTATTTAATAAATAAAAAAACCTATGTTATGTTAGAACCTTCCCCACACCTATCTCATGCATTGTCCTTAATGTATGAATGAATGCATATATACATGAAAAAAAGTAAAGGAAAGGAAAATGTTACCTCGAGGTGGTGGTTCTGGTGATAGTCGAATTGAGCCAATCCTTGCTGCCCAATCAAAATAATGTGGTGGTTCACGAAACCCACCTTTATTAACCTCTTTTCTATTTATATATTAACAATCCCCAATATGAATAGGATCTTGCACGATCCTATCTTGAAAATTATCCCTTTTATATGACCAATCTTGAGAAATCATCACGGAGTCATTATGGTTTATACCTATGTCCAACAAAAAAATGTGACTTGATAGAATGGCTGACTTGGGCTCAAGAGTGATAGGATCAGGAATCAATACTGTTGGCCCAAGGTTACAATCAACCCATGTTTAGTGTATTTTGATGATTACAAAACATATTAGTTATTGGTACTAATATTATTTGTTGTTTAAGTGTGTTTCAGGTTTATTATCATACTAGAAGTACTCTCACTCATATACAAAGTTTTTGGACTCAAATACAAGCTTTTGGACTCAAGACAAGTCAAATTGGGCTCTAAGTGCAATATTGAAGATCAAGAGAAGATAGCTCAAGTTGAAGTCTTGAAGACCATTGTAGTTTGTAAGTTTAGTTTTGTAAAGATAGAATATGTGAAATTTGGCTCTAGGATTTGCACACACACTTGTTTTGAATGTTTCTATGTTTTTCAAAATATTTATTTCTAGGTTTATGCCTTAGTTTATACTTACATGTACCCAAAGCTTTACATCTTCAAAAACTTGTTTAAATACATGTATATAAACTATTTTCAGCATAAAACTTAGCTTCAGATTTTTAAAGATTTTATACAAAATTTTCTATCTTAAAATCTGCCCAGAAAAACAGTTTTCCAGGCAGACCGGTCGACCGGCCCAGTCGACCGGCTGCTGTGTCCGGACATGCACAAGTTGTGCATGTCTGTCGGTCGACCGGACCAACAGACCGGTCGACCGAAATTAGACGTTTGCTCTCTGTATCCTTCCGGTCGACTGGGTCGGTCGACCGGTAGAAGGAAACTGTGTTTCCTTTCTTGAGATCGGTCGACCGGCAGTCGACCGGAGCCATAACGGCTCTTTTGCCAGCAGGGTCCCGGTCGACCGGCAGTCGACCGGTAGGCCTGCAACACCTCCAACGGCTCTTTCCTCTTTGGGCTGTTCTGAAAAACTGTTTTATTTTCTGTTTTAACAGACTTTTTAGAGGGTTGTTGGGGTGCTTTTGCAGGTGATATTAGCTGGAAAAATCAGAGTTTTTAACCTATTCTCTCCCTATAAATAGTGGGAAATAGGCCTTAGTTTGACACCAAGAAAAATACAAGTTTTCATAGTTTTCAAGAGAAAGAGAAAAATAGTTTAAAGCTTTCATTTCCATTCTTTCAAATTGGTTTTTCAGTTGTTGTTTGATCTCTAATATCACTCTACAACTGAAGTTTTTCTCACCACACTTCATAGAGCCAAAAATTTCATATTCTTTCTATAGGTGAAGTTGTAAAAGTGTGAGAGTGTTTGTAAAAGAGAAAGAGTGTTGTGGTCTAGTTGAGATCACAAATTTGTAATCCTTTGTTCTTGTGGAGACAAGTTCCTAAGGGGAATTTCTTTATAAGGTGAAGCTACGGGCTTGAGGTCTTTGGAGGCCTAACTTGTACGGGATCCTAAGGGGATAGTGGAAACCCTTCACGGAGGTGAAGGCGGGGACTAGAGCTACGGGCTCGAACCTCGAAACAAATCACTTTGTTTGCGATTGCTTTTGTGTCATCTTGCCTAATTCTCTCTTGCTTTACTTGCTTTCTACTTATTGCTTGAGAACTAACATTTTATTTGTGCAATCCTTACTTGTTTACTTTTCTTGCTATATTACTTGTGTGCATTTCATCATCGCATTTCATACTTGGAATTGTTCGATCACACCTCAATACAACACGGTTGCATTGCGCACCTCTAACCCATTTAAGGGGAATTGGGAGGAAGGAGTTCAGAACCTCGCAAGGGGTATTCGGCTCTTAGTCGTGTTTTGAGAGATCGTTGCATCACTCACTTAAGTAAAATTTAAAAAGAGCATTAGATTAGCAATTACACCTATTCACCCCCCCCTCTAGGTGTATTTCAATTGGTATCAGAGCCTGGACTCTAGGATTTGGCTTAACAACCTTAGAGAGATCCTCATATTGCTAATCATTTCATTCATTTCCACATAGTAAACATGGCCGATGGTATTAAGACACCCCCTAAGTTTGATGGACTTAACTTTCCCATATGGAAGGTTAAGATGACCGTTTTCTTGCAATCTCTAGGTAGTCGAGTTGCAAAGGCCGTGACTAAACAATTTAGTGTACCCCCCGGTGATGAATCTACTTGGTCCGAAATTGAGACCAAGGAGTTTGATGCCAATGCTAGGGCTCATTATGCACTCCTACAAGCCCTCAATGATGATGACATAGCTAGAGTCATCCATTGCAAATCCGCCTATGAGATTTGGTCCCATTTGCTAGTAACACATGAGGGGACATCACAAGTGAAGAGGGCCAAGATAGACCTTCTTCGGTCCCAATATGAAATTTTTGCATGCAAGAGAATGAAACCATAGATGATATGGTTACTAAGTTTACAAAGATTACTAATGGTCTTGCTTCTCTAGGTGAAGAAATCAACAATGACCAAAGGGTGAGAAAGATCATCCGGGCTCTTCCTCCATCATGGGAAGTGAAAGCTACAACATTGAAGGAACTCAATGACAAAGATGAGATTGAGCTCATTGGACTCATTGGGAACTTGAAGACCCATGAGATGGAGAGGAAGGCAAGGGAGGACATGGCACCCTCCAAAAAGAAGACCATTGCCTTCAAAAGTCATGCTACTTACTCCGACGAAGATGACGAAGAAGAAGATGACGAGGAGCTCTCACTTCTAGTCAAAAACGTCCGGAGGATGTACAATAAGGCAAAGTTCCAAGGACGGAGGAGATGGCAAGGAGGCAAGGAAGAAAGGAAGATCATTTGCTTTAATTGCCAAAAGCCGGGACACATAGTAGCGGAGTGTCCGGACCAAGTGAAGCCATCTTCATCCAAGAAGCCATACAAGAAGAAGGCTATGAAAGCAACATGGGATGACGAAAGTGAATCCGAGGAGGAGATCGACACCGCCAATATGTGCTTCATGGCAAATGAGAGCACAAGCAAGGTAACCCCTCAACTCTTCTTGATGATGATTTATCCATGGATGAGTTAAGTGAAGCATTTATGGAACTTTCTCAAAATTATGATTTCATGAAGAAGAAATATTTAAAAATGAAAAAGGATAATGAATCTCTTAATATTCAAATTGTAAATCTTTCTAAAGAAAATAATGATTTGCATTCTTCTTTAGTTTCCACTAAAATGATTTTGAAAAATATAAGATTGCTTGTAAAGGAAAGACCCCATTTGTAGATTCTAATGAGATTGCCATGCTTAAGGAAAGAATAGACTCATTAGATGTTGTTTTGAAAAAGTGTAGTGAGTTTGATAAGAAGAAGATGGAGAATATGTTTCCTAAGAAACAAGCTTCTAAGAAAAATATTCATCATGCTCATGCTCATGCTCATGTACATGCTACACAACCTATGCATCATGGTAAACCCCCAAAGCATGTTCACACTTCACATACACACCATGCATTCATGTATAGAAAAGTGTACTCATGTTCACATTGTGGACGGAAAGGACACTTAGCTAATTTTTGTTATGATAGACTAAGTGCATCACATCATAATGTTTGGGTTCGTAACACTAACTTTCAAGGACCCAAGAAAATTTGGGTACCAAAATCAACTATTATTTTAAATGATGTAGGTACTCTCCAAAGCCCAACGACGTAGAGGTTTGTGGTATCTTGATAGCGGTTGCTCAAGGCACATGACTTGGGACATCAACAACTTTGCAACCCTATCAAGATATCATGAAGGTGGCACCGTCACCTTCGGAGATGACGCCAAGGGAAAAATCATCGGTATTGGTAATGTAAAACTTGGCACCTCTCCTTTAATTGAAAATGTGGTTTTAGTTGATGGCCTCAAGCATAATCTCTTGAGTGTTAGTCAACTTTGTGATAAAGGTTTTGATGTTGTTTTTGATAATGTTTCTTGTAAAGTGATTGATAGAACTTCTAATGTTTGTGTATTTTCCGGTTTTCGTGAAAGCAATGTTTATATGATTGATATGCTAAATATGTCTTGTAATATAACATGTTTAAAAGCCCTCGATGACGACTCTTGGTTGTGGCATAGGAGATTAGGCCACGTTTCATTTGATCATATTTCTAGGCTTAACTCTAAGGAAATGGTGAAGGGTATTCCTTCATTGAACTTTGAAAAGGACCGAGTTTGTGACGCATGTCAATTTGGGAAACAAACTAAGTCCTCATTCAAATCAATTAAGGATATCATGTCATCACGTCCATTGGAGCTAATCCACATGGATTTATTTGGCCCTACACAAACCAAAAGTTTAAGTGGGAGTAGATTTGCTTTTGTTTTAGTAGATGATTTTTCGCGTTTTACTTGGGTTTATTTTCTTGAGCATAAAAGTCAAACCTTTTCACATTTTCAAGCCTTTAAGAAAAGAGTTGAAAAGGAAAATAACTCCTCAATAATTAAAATAAGAAGTGATAGAGGAGGTGAGTTCATTAACCTTCCCTTTACCACTTTTTGTGAGGAACATGGAATAAAACATGAACTTTCTTGTCCTAGAACTCCACAACAAAATGGAGTAGTTGAGCGGAAAAATCGTACTTTACAAGAGATGGCTAGGACAATGTTAAATGAATATGGTCTACCACATTATTTGTGGGCCGAGGCCGTTCATACTTCATGTTACATTGCAAATCGTGTTTTCCTATGTAAAATACTACTAAGACTTCTTATGAGATGTATTTTTCTAGAAAACCCAATGTTTCTTATTTCAAAGTGTTTGGTTGCAAATGTTTTGTTTTAAATACAAATATTAATTTGGGAAAATTTGATGCAAAAGCATATGAGGCTATTTTTGTAGGTTACTCAAATACTAGTAAGGCTTATAGAGTCTTCAATAGGTCAACTTTGACTATTGAGGAATCTATTCATATTAAATTTGAGGAATCTAACAAGTTTGTTAAGAATTGTGTAGAAATTGATGCTTTAGATGAAGGCTTGGAGAAAGTGACCTTGGAGGATGCTTCTACCATGGGAGACAAGCCAAAGGATGGTGATGAAAGTGAAGCCAAAGTGGAAGAGGCTCAAGGAAATGAACATCGAGCAAATGAAGAGGAGCCCTCTCAACCACTACCAAAGGATTGGAGATTCAATCCTCATCATCCCAAGGACCTCGTCATAGGTGAAGTATCAAAAGGGGTAACCACTCGCTCTAAGATTCAAGATTTTTGTGGTAATTTTGCTTTTATTTCACACATAGAACCTAAAAATGTCCTCGAGGCCGAGGCCGATTCATATTGGTTGCTTGCAATGCAAGAGGAGCTCAATCAATTTGAGCGCAATCAAGTTTGGCACCTTGTTCCTAGGCCCCAAGATAGACCAACTATTGGCACTAAATGGATCTTTAAGAACAAGTTGGATGAATCGGGTAATGTAGTTAGAAACAAGGCTAGGTTAGTTGCCCAAGGTTACACTCAAATCGAAGGAATCGATTTTGAAGAAACCTTTGCACCCGTAGCACGGCTCGAAGCCATACGGATGACCTTAGCATATGCCTCATTTAAAGATTTTAAGTTATTTCAAATGGATGTAAAGAGTGCTTTTCTTAATGGTTATATTGATGAGGAGGTGTATGTTGAACAACCCCCCGGGTTTGTTGATCCTACACACCCTAATTATGTTTATAAATTAGATAAAGCACTATATGGTTTAAAACAAGCCCCTAGGGCTTGGTATGAAAGATTGTCTTCATTTTTGATTTCAAATGATTTTAAGAAAGGAAAAGTTGATAAAACATTATTTACCAAACATATAGATCAAGATATCCTCATAGTTCAAATTTATGTTGATGACATTATTTTTGGATCTACTAATGTTTCACTTTGCAAGAATTTTGAATCATGCATGAAAAGGGAATTTGAGATGTCTATGATGGGGGAGCTCAACTTCTTCCTTGGACTTCAAATCAAGCAACGTAGTGATGGGACATTCATCAACCAAGCCAAGTACACCAAAGAACTCATCAAGAGGTTCGGGCTTGAAGGATCCAAAGTAGCAAAGACTCCCATGGCAACCACTACGAAACTTGACAAGGACGAACAAGGTAAGGAAGTAGACATCAAATTATTTCGTAGCATGATTGGTAGTTTACTCTATCTTACGGCTAGTAGGCCGGATATAATGTTTTCCGTATGTTTATGTGCACGTTTTCAATCATGTCCTAAGGAATCACACTTAATAGCGGTAAAACGCATAATTAGGTATCTTAAGGGCACAATTGATTTAGGTTTGTGGTATCCGAAAACTAACCAATTTACCATGACTAGTTATTCGGATGCCGACTATGCCGGTTGTAGGGTAGATAGGAAGAGCACAAGTGGCACTTGCCAATTCTTGGCAATTGTCTTGTGTCTTGGTCTTCCAAAAAGCAAAATAGTGTAGCCCTTTCAACCGCCGAGGCGGAGTATGTAGCAGCCGGAGCTTGTTGTGCACAAGTACTTTGGATGAAACATACTCTTCTCGATTTTGATTTACATTTTGATCATGTTAAGATTTATTGTGATAATACTAGTGCTATTCACATGACCAAAAATGCTAATCAACATAGTAAAACCAAACATATAGACATTAGATATCATTTTCTTAGAGATCACTTTGAAAAAGGTGACATAGATATTGATTTTGTTTCTACCGATTTTCAACTTGCGGACATTTTCACAAAACCTTTGGATTATGCAAGATTTTCTTTTATTTGTGGTGAATTAAATGTTTGTAAGATTGATACTTAAAATATTTTTTTTAATATTCTTAAAATTTTTTTTTAACCCTTTTTGATGTATGACAAAAAGGGGGAGAAATATAAATATATTAGTTTTGTGAGAAAATATATGCTGTTTGTTTTAAATATATGGTTTGTTTTAAATTTTGTTATTCCTTATGATAGTTTATTAATATATGCTGTTTGTTTTAAATATATGGTTTGTTTTAAATTTTGTTATTCCTTATGATAGTTTATTTTTTGGTGATGATATTTTTCAATGCTTTATGTATATTTACATAGTGTTCATATTCATGTTAAATACATAGCATTGTTTAAGGGGGAGCTTTCCAAGCTCTTTCCTCTTTTTATTTGTTTAATAACTCATATGTTTTGTCATCATCAAAAAGGGGGAGATTGTTGGCCCAAGGTTACAATCAACCCATGTTTAGTGTATTTTGATGATTACAAAACATATTAGTTATTGGTACTAATATTATTTGTTGTTTAAGTGTGTTTCAGGTTTATTATCATACTAGAAGTACTCTCACTCATATACAAAGTTTTTGGACTCAAATACAAGCTTTTGGACTCAAGACAAGTCAAATTGGGCTCTAAGTGCAATATTGAAGATCAAGAGAAGATAGCTCAAGTTGAAGTCTTGAAGACCATTGTAGTTTGTAAGTTTAGTTTTGTAAAGATAGAATATGTGAAATTTGGCTCTAGGATTTGCACACACACTTGTTTTGAATGTTTCTATGTTTTTCAAAATATTTATTTCTAGGTTTATGCCTTAGTTTATACTTACATGTACCCAAAGCTTTACATCTTCAAAAACTTGTTTAAATACATGTATATAAACTATTTTCAGCATAAAACTTAGCTTCAGATTTTTAAAGATTTTATACAAAATTTTCTATCTTAAAATCTGCCCAGAAAAACAGTTTTCCAGGCAGACCGGTCGACCGGCCCAGTCGACCGGCTGCTGTGTCCGGACATGCACAAGTTGTGCATGTCTGTCGGTCGACCGGACCAACAGACCGGTCGACCGAAATTAGACGTTTGCTCTCTGTATCCTTCCGGTCGACTGGGTCGGTCGACCGGTAGAAGGAAACTGTGTTTCCTTTCTTGAGATCGGTCGACCGGCAGTCGACCGGAGCCATAACGGCTCTTTTGCCAGCAGGGTCCCGGTCGACCGGCAGTCGACCGGTAGGCCTGCAACACCTCCAACGGCTCTTTCCTCTTTGGGCTGTTCTGAAAAACTGTTTTATTTTCTGTTTTAACAGACTTTTTAGAGGGTTGTTGGGGTGCTTTTGCAGGTGATATTAGCTGGAAAAATCAGAGTTTTTAACCTATTCTCTCCCTATAAATAGTGGGAAATAGGCCTTAGTTTGACACCAAGAAAAATACAAGTTTTCATAGTTTTCAAGAGAAAGAGAAAAATAGTTTAAAGCTTTCATTTCCATTCTTTCAAATTGGTTTTTCAGTTGTTGTTTGATCTCTAATATCACTCTACAACTGAAGTTTTTCTCACCACACTTCATAGAGCCAAAAATTTCATATTCTTTCTATAGGTGAAGTTGTAAAAGTGTGAGAGTGTTTGTAAAAGAGAAAGAGTGTTGTGGTCTAGTTGAGATCACAAATTTGTAATCCTTTGTTCTTGTGGAGACAAGTTCCTAAGGGGAATTTCTTTGTAAGGTGAAGCTACGGGCTTGAGGTCTTTGGAGGCCTAACTTGTACGGATCCTAAGGGGATAGTGGAAACCCTTCACGGAGGTGAAGGCGGGGACTAGAGCTACGGGCTCGAACCTCGAAACAAATCACTTTGTTTGCGATTGCTTTTGTGTCATCTTGCCTAATTCTCTCTTGCTTTACTTGCTTTCTACTTATTGCTTGAGAACTAACATTTTATTTGTGCAATCCTTACTTGTTTACTTTTCTTGCTATATTACTTGTGTGCATTTCATCATCGCATTTCATACTTGGAATTGTTCGATCACACCTCAATACAACACGGTTGCATTGCGCACCTCTAACCCATTTAAGGGGAATTGGGAGGAAGGAGTTCAGAACCTCGCAAGGGGTATTCGGCTCTTAGTCGTGTTTTGAGAGATCGTTGCATCACTCACTTAAGTAAAATTTAAAAAGAGCATTAGATTAGCAATTACACCTATTCACCCCCCCCTCTAGGTGTATTTCAAATACTAACTCGAAAAATCAAGTGTAGGTTCGAGAATCGGTATTCGTTTTGGGTCCAAATCAAAGAAATGAAACTCACATTCTTTTTCCATCAATGAAATATGACTATCCAAAATAGGTGGTTCAATTTCAAAATCTATGGATAAAAGAATCAATGTTGGCTGGAAAATTGATCTAATTTGGGTAAGGATACCGGAGTCAACATAAATTCAAAAATTGAAATTGAAACACAAAGTTGTGGATCAGGGTCATATTCATGTTCAAGTTCAATTTCATTGAAATAAAAACTTATCAATTTGTCAATAGATTGATATTGGTCAAGTTCAAGGGGATGTGAGGAAATTGAATCTTGGTTAAAGTCTCCAAGATACCATGATTCTTGGTTTCTATTAATATGGCTAGGGCAATATGGAATTGTCGAAAATGTGATAGGTAGAGTTTCCTCATTCCTATAATTTACTCTGTTGATTAAGCGACTCATTTGAGCTTCTAGCCTATTGAAGGAATCATTTTGAAACTGAATATAATCTTTTTGGGATTGAATCATGAATTTCACACTCTTTTCTAGGTCATTAAGTTCTTCTTTTTGTTGTGGGACTTGAAAAATGGAGTAAGGATCTTGGATTTGGAAGTCTTATGGGAATTGTGAGTCTATCATTTTCAGTTTTTGTTCTTGAAACTTAATCATGCCTTCTATACTCTTAGTCACCTAGATTTTTCTTCTATAAGTTGATCATGACTGGAAAAATTTGAAGCTGAATGTTAGAATTGTGGTTGACAATATGACTCGAGAGAGCTGTATCCCCATTGACTTGGTGAAGAGTGGTGATAAGTATTCTAACCTTGTTCATAATACTGGGATTGGAGATAATATTGATTCGGATAAGACCAATCTGGCATACTTGGTTGGTTAAAGTTATGTAGTGCCGGTTTGATAATATCTGAGTCAAAAGAGGTTGATGTGAAATATGGATCACTATATGCATTAGAATAATTATAATTGTAATCCATATCACAAAAATGTCAAAAACAAAAACAAAAACATGCAAACAAATAAACAAACAAGAAAAAATCTAGCCTAAATTAGGGTAGACTTTAGACTTAGACGACTCCTAACTGGTTAGACTATCCACATGGGTGTATTGTAGAATCTGACAACAATTTAATCGGTTAGATTAGGGCATGATTGGTGGGAGGTATCCACGCTAAAAGCGACAGGCCTGATTAACCCAAACCACCAGCCTTTGAGGTTTCGCCTTTCAATCCCCGACCTTTGACACCGATTCGATAAGAGTTAAATTCTAATCAAATTTCCCCTTAGGTCAGTCTCCTATTGAGTCCGAGATGTCCCTAGGGCCAACGTCTACTCAGTTTTAGTTAGCTTGGGTTAGTGAGTGAGGAGATTGTGAGTGAGGAGATTGTTTGTGGGCTAAGAGAGGGTAATGACTTCCCCACCTTATCTTTTTTATAGGACAAGCCCTTAATTCAATTTAGTACAACATGTACATGTATATGAAAGTAACACTTAAGCAATGTAAATAATTCAAAAGTGTTCCTATACTATATGCTATGCGCACATACCTTTATTCTAGCACTCTTCAACAATAATGTAAAATATAAACAAAATTTGATAAATGCCTAAATACAAAGTCTAAACCATTTTTAGCATTTAACAAACATCAAGTTACTGTTGAAATAAAATTAGTGTGTACAGAGTATTAAACAGAAAATCTAAGCACTGCAGAATATGTATTTTCTTAATTGACCCACCCTGCAAAAAACAGAAGTAAGTAGTTCACTTTATCTGCTGTGCTAACGTGACTTTTGCCGCGTTTCGCGGCAGAACATAAAGCTTCTGGGCTCTACTTTCAAGAGCAAAGTCCTAGAGCTTCTTATATGTCCGCTGCAACTCTTATTTTCTGAAATAAAATCTTGTACACCAAAATAGAGAAGAAATTTAACTAATAAAGTAAATTAAAAAGAGTTACTTACCGTCTCTCCCCGTCAACGGTGCCAAAATTTGATTGAGGTTAAACCTGGACAGAAAATAAAGAATTTTAGAAATGGAGAATAGAAGTGCAAGATACTCAATTCTGCCATGATAGCAAGTGACTATGTGGGTTGTTATCCACAAGGAGGGATTCGCGATGGAAGCGTATTATAAGTCTCTTTTAATTTCACTAAAAATGGTTAAAATTCTTCTTTGTTCTTTAGAAAGAAAATAAAAATAAGCTATGTTAATTTGTGAAAGTGGTAGATAGGAGGAGAGGACGATTGTAGAAAATAGAAAATAAAGTTTATAGAAAGAAATAAAGAGAGTTGTGATTGAAGTGTTTTCTACAATTAGAAATTAAAAGAAAGAAGGAAAGAAAACTTTCTTTTTTAGAGCCGATGATTTACCTTGGATCTTTAGCACGTTTACCTGGATTCAGAGGCGATCAGTGCACAGCCCATAAGATTGAACTCAATCCTCCATCCACATTACATCATCAAGAACTTCGACGAGGAAGCATGAAATGATACGGAATTTAAGAAGGAATCCATCATCATGAGCAATCGGTGGCACTTGCAAAGGCAAGGCAATACCGATACTATAAGACTCACTTGGATAATTATCAAAATCAAAAAGAAGACTAGTAGAAGAAGAAAAACAAGTTACCTTTTTATTGCATTGAGAAATGATGAAAGAAAGGAGAAAGGTTACATCAGTGTCATTCTCAACATAATTCTCTCTCTTACTTGCATGAATCTCAATCTAACCTGTGTCTACAAAGAAATAAAAGTTACGAAATAAAAACCTACACTAAACTAGAATAAAAACTAGCCTAAAAATCTTTCTCTGCCTAATCATCCTCGTTCTTCATTGAAATTGCACATATTTATACTGAAATAGAGAGGGGCAGAAAGTGTATAGATAAGGGAAGTAAACACTCCCCCTAACTTCAAAACTAAGCCGCAGATCCGCGGTTTTGGCCGCGGATCCACGTCCAGGATGGCCACATCCTAGGAGAGGATCTCTCGATGCTTTGTTTCGTCCTTCTATCTAGCTGATTTCTCGATTTGGTTTCTAGATTTGCCAATACCGCTATTGATCTTCAGTTCAGCAAAATGGATTTATAGAAATCCAAAATTAACTGGTTTTCATTTGGTATTATCTCTCTGATTTGCTCTGATCTTTAGTTCATCCCCCTAATATCTTCTGAATATTTGTCCAACTAATTTAAATCTGAATTTAAGTGGGCTTTGGGCTTATTTTCTCTTCTTCTCCATTTAATAAAGCCTGCACAAAATTAAATGATAAAATGATTAAATAACAGAGTTTATTTAAGATAAACTACAGGAATATGACAGCGAATATGCAATCTCAGTGATCGATCAGGAACCGTCAAAGCTCACACATAGAAGGAGCTTATTAAATAAGCTGAAATAGCTGAGAAATCGGCTAAAAATTTTGCGTCCCCCAAAAGCAAGTGGGGAATCAACATCAAAAGCCATGACACGACTGAATTTTCCGATACAATAACAATGAAAGTATCTAGGAGAACCCAATTAAAGAAGTGTAACTCCAACAGAACCTCAGAGTATCGGAGACAAAACTTCTTCAAAGATGAGAATGTTCTGACAATCTTCCACTTGCTCAACAAAGACAACAAGCTGAAGTTGCCAGAGGCTTGACGCCCAGATGAAGTTGGACGAATGAATGATTCCAACTATTATCTTTTCCATTAGATGGTTCATCATCAGGTGCAATGTCCTTAAGGACAAAATTCAAGAGCTGATTGAAGCGGGTGTTTTGACTATAAAGTCAGAACCTAAAAGGGCCATTGCTTAATCTCTATCCCGATAGGAAAAATGGAAGTAATCCACTCTACTGTCAAAAGGGTATGGATGTTATTCCATCAATGGTTAAAGCAATGGGAGTCAAGCCAGTCGAAAGCTAAAAGCAAGTCTTGCAATGTTTCTCGCAGTAAATGACATTCTGTGATAGCAACTCCTCTCAGCAGCTCTGAAGAGGAAACAATCATCGTACCCGCTATTTTATAACTGACAGATACTTGATCTGACAAATATTACTTAAGATAGTACGACCAGACACTCGATGACACACAACAACCAATGATATCGGGAAACATGCAGGAGGTTGGAGTATGTCACTCCACCAACAAAATTAGAAGGACCATTTGTAGTAGAGACAATCTACTCAAATGGAGCTTATCGCCTCGCAAATTCAAATGGCTATGCACTTATGATGTCAATCAATGGTAAATTCTTGAAAAATACTATCCATGATCATGTTAATAATATACCTCTGATCGAGTAAGTACTAATTGTGATCACGTTAACACTATACCTCTGATTATTAAGTCAAATTATTTAACTACTTCATTCCCTTAAGGGACTTTCTTTCATTCCCCAATAAGGACTTTTAGTTGTTATGTTAATTATTACCTCTACTAACTCTCTCAAAATATCATGAGAAATGATTTCTCTATGAAGTCTCCTGATAAATTCCCTGTGGAGTTTGTACTCACTTTTTAATTCCCAGTGAGATTTTAGAAGTCATCTACAGAGTGAAAACCCAGAAGTACACCATTTTTCTTATAGTAGCATAGTAATCCAATGCCTTTGATGACTAAAAATAGAGGAAAAAGTTGGCTTTTAGGTCCAACGAATAATTCTCGACAACTCATCATGCTGAAGGGAATAGCATGGCTAGCCTAACTCAAACGGTAGTTGGTAAATGCAAACCAAATCTGTTGATATCTGTGGATTTGCTAAAAATCCTAAGGGATCTGATTCTACCTTTCCCATAAAATCTCTTACCAATTCACTTCCATGGAATGGTAGGTCTACAAAAAAAATTATACTCATTTCCTAATGAAATGAATCACAGGTCGAGCCTGTCATGTTAACATTATACCTCTGACAATAAAACTTTAATATATCCTCGGTGGGTCAAATTTTACTTGTCATTCTCTTCAATAGAATGACAGGTCCACTTAAATTGCTCAAATAGCAAAATCAATTATTGTTATATTAAACATCACATCTCTAACTATAAACAAATCCTTGTCATGTTAACATCGTACCTCTGACAATTCATTCCTAAACTCAGCGGAACACTTGTCACGTTAATGATAACCTTTGACAAAATTTTCTTTTACTTCCCAGCGTATTTTTTCGCTACGCATTGAATTTTGATGCTAGTTGATGTGCAAATTTGGATGGCAAGTATACCAATTGTTAATAAGTAATATAGAGTGAATAGAATATCATCCCACGAGGATTGTTATTTCATGTATCAACTTAATCTTTCCAATTCTATTTGAATAATCAATTTAGTTGGAAGATGTTGCGACTACACTATTACTAAAAAAGTTTACTTTATATATGAAAAGAAGTAGGGTAATGATTTTGGTAATTATAATCAGATAAAATATTATGCTTGTGCTAATTCATCCTAGTCATGCTAACAGTCAAAATTTTCTATCCTAATCAGTATTGTCTCTCGAATAATACCAATTCTATCTTTTAAATCTAGAATTTATAATCTCTCAATCTAATAAATTGTTAGTTAAAAGATACATTAAGTATCATAGATATTCCTATTTGACCGCACAACTCTTACGTCTCAATGTTTCGAGTTATAGTTGTTAATCCTAGAAGCTTTTGCTAAGTTATCTCCTTTCGAACTCTAACCTAACCTTCTGATTAATTGTACGCACTAATTATAATAATAAAGCGCAAGATTTAACAACTTAGCATATAAAAGATTTAAACTTTATAAGATACATAGGACAATTTGCACAAAAAATAATCTTAATCCTCTATACAATTCTTACATCATGCCTCAAGGAAGATTAGTTCATGGCTAAGAAAATAGAACACATTATATTACTGTAATAGATCATACTAAAAATCAAATAAGAAAACGATAAGAGAAAGGTAAGAAAGCACCAAGAAAAGATGAAGTCTTAAAGAATTTTACTTTGAGAATTAATGGCTAACAACAAAATTTTATTGATTTTCACTCCAATAAAAAGGAGATAAATAGTAGTATAGTTTACAAGAGATTTGGTGGCGTTTATATAGAACATAGAGCAGTAGAACCCTAATCGAATACAAAAACTTAGATTTCCAAAATTACACGAATTACTTAAAAAATCCTATCCATAAGCACCACCATAGTTCGGCCAGCTGGCTAAAAATTTGGCTAACTGGCTGAACTTCTTGTTGTATTGATGGTCTACTTTTTGATTCGTGTTGACCTCTGAGTTGGCATTCCCTTTGACTGATCCACGGCTACTTGGCTGAAATCTATGACTGGGTGGCCGAACTCTTGGTCCATTTCAGTCCCAGATTTTTATAGAATTTCTGATTTTGCATGAAGGCTCTGTTGAGATGTCCCAACTCTGCTTCAGATCTATGGTTCTGCATCTCTTTTATTCAATTGCCAATTTTTCAATTTTTGTTCTTTTCTTCTAAATTGCTCTTGACCTAAAATCTGCAAAATAACACTAACAAAATACCCATGCAGCATTAAATGTGGACACATAATAGGCATAAAAAGTGATGTAAAACATGTGTTTAAAGCTCACACATCACTGGTTATTCTTAATCTATCATGTCCATATCGCCTCTGAAAAGAAAGGAATCCTAGATCAAATTCATTCCTTCCAATCCCTGTTATGTTAATGATTACCTCTAAACAGTGGATTCTTTTTAACTCAAGTTGTTATATCTATAAGATCACTGAATAGACGAGTCGACTCAAGATGTTATATCCGCAAGACCTCTGAACAAACAAGTTTATAACCCAGTTCTCCTTTCTCCTGTCAGGGTCTGGAGTTCTTTTTGTCAAGTTAAAATGATTACCTCTGAATAACAAATTCCGAGCATGTTGTCCCTTTAGTTGGTCATGTCCATACTATCTCTGAGCCAATGGGTGCCCAGATCCAATTACCCTTGCAGTCCCCAGTGATCAAGCTGTCAAGTTAATACAATTATCTCTGACAATGAATTTGAAATTTAGTGTGTCGTAGTCTATCATGTCTATGCTACCTCTGAATAAACATGCTCTAAAACTGAGTTCACATATTATTGTCATTATGTCTAGTTCGTCACCTCTGAACGACAAAACTATGGTGCTAGCACTGCTACTTTGCTTCGCAAGCGAAATCAGCCCCAAAGGGGCTTCAATAGCGAAGTTAAGATAATTTTCCTATTTCATGGCCATGTAGCGAAGCTAGAGCTTAACTAGCTTCATCAAGGCATAGCCTTGCCACGCAGGCAAGGCTAACCCACATTTCGTGGCCTTTTTCCCCCAGGATCAAATTTGCATTGCAAGTGCTATACTTGCTTCAAACAGATTTGAACACTCAAAGTAATTCAAAGTATTTTGAAATCTGAACCAGTCTATTTGGATTTGCAAAAACTTTGAAGGGCGTTTCATTAACATTTCTAAAAGATAAAAACTCAGATAGCTCTCAAACTGTTCTGAATAACATCTAACCCGTCGATACTTCTAAAAGACAGGTGTCAGACAGTTAAACAGACAGTCAAACAGACAGCCAAAACATAGGCCAACTGGCTAACTCAAAACTTTAGCTTAGCCTCACTTGAAGCTTTGAACTAGCTCTGCATGGAGCCTTATTTTAGCTCCGCATGAGGGCTTTGTGTCAGCTTTGCGTAGGAGCCTTGACCTAGCTTCGCTTGGAGTTTTAACCCCACAGTGAGATAGCTTCGCATGAAGCATTTGAGCTAGCTTCGCATGAAGTTTTGGGATAGCTTCGCATGAAGCTTCGATCTAGCTCTGATGGGACCTTAGCCTTATAATAAGGCTAGCTCCGCTTGGAGCTGCTAGTCATAATTGACTATTTGAAATCCCTACACGGGATTAGTAGGGTAACATCCTACTACATTAGTGAGATTAATTTTCACTTTAATGGGCAGTTATGCCCCATTATTTTCCCATTTAAAAGAGAAAATTAAGAGGCGTGTGGTCCTCTTGAATAACCAAAATAGGCTACCATAGGCTTTCACAGAGTCTATGTAGCTTCGCATGAATTTTTTAGGCTTGCACAAAGCCTGTTTTAGCTTCGTGTGTGAAGCTATCAAGACTATTTTTAATCTTTCTTAATTTATAAGGTTGGTTACACCCTTGTGAAGCCTATAAATTCCCAAGTTAGGCTACGTAAGGGACTGGCTTTTCAATAGCTATAGAAGAGATCGATTCTCTAACTTTTAAGCTCTTTAGAGATTCATTTCTCTAATCCTCCAAGGATAATTTCAGGGTGCTAATACCCTAATTTTTCACTCTTAAGAAATTTTTGGAACCTGACGAGAAGGAAATCCCTAGCAAAAGATTCTAAAGTTCAATCGCTCGCATCGTCAAATGGACAAAGTGGTCGCATGCTAACTAGACTCCTAATGGCATATTTTCCCAGAATCTCTATAGAAGATATTAGTAGAAAACACTTCCCCAGACTTTCTTTTTACTTGTAATTTTTTACACAATTTTGTAAGTTTCCCCTTCTACAATCAATGGAAAACAGGAAGAAAGGCATATGAGGAAAGAAAAGTCTGGGTTCATCAAAGGCATATCACTTTTATCAACATGAAAGTCACTAGAAGAAGGACTGTAAGTATTGGCAACTATTTGAAGAAGAAGGGCAAGCTGTGGAGGCAGATATAGCAATGAGCAGTATTGACATAAAAGTATTAATAGCTTCCCACGTTGAAGATAACACTTCTCAAGTTAAAGATTGGATATTTGATCTTGGTAGCGGTTCATGTATGTTCTCATGAAGAGATTTTTAACTCCATAGTTGCAAGGAGAGGAGGGACTGTCAAAATGGAGGATGGCTCAACTTACTAGGTCATCGGCACTGGGATAGTCAATGTTACATGCAGATATGGGACGATGCGTGCTCTGGAGGTGGTCTGATATGTTTTGAAGGCATGGTACAATATCTGATATCTATAGGATTGCTTGGCGATGATGGATGTTGGATCCAAGTGCAACAAGGCATTATCACGATTAGCCAAGGAAACAAGATAATCCTGAAAGGAGAGAAATATGGAGAAATATATAAGCTTAAGGAAGGAAACTTGATTCGAGGTGGAGTTTCAGGGATAAACTTGGAAGGGAGTTAATTGTAAGGTGGAGCTTCAAAGAGGACTGCGACGAGACGAGACATGAACCGGTTCAAAGTGTTGTAGGAAAGAGAAAAAGGTACATTCTGATGGGGCCTGAGATGGCCCAAGGCATGGTGGTGAATCAGCCATAGGCCCCGAAGAGAGAGGAAATAGTAAAAGGCTTCAGGGAAGGTTATAATCAAGGAAAGAATTAAAATAATATTCTAAAATTTCAAGGTATTTTTCTAAAGACTTGAAAGGCAAGTCAATATAGAGATTGTTACGATTTTGTATTATTTTCAAGAAGAGTTGATAGTCCAAGAAAATCCAATCGAATTGGAGAAGATGATGGCTTAGAGCAGAAGAAATAAATCAAGTTGAAGAAGATTAGTTGGCTAATGCTCAGACCAAGGACACATACAGAGAAGGAGAAGATTACAGTTAGTCGACTTATAAAAGCTATTAGTCGACTAGTCTGAAGACCAGTCGACTAGTCTATCATTCTGAAGTGTGAACAGAGGCGGTGCGAGTTTTCATTTCTGGTGGATTTTAAATAGGATTTAGATTCTATTCAATGAAGATTTATTTCTAAAGTTTAAAGGGTCGAGAATTCTTTTGATCAAGGATATAAACTTCTATAAGGATTGATCAAGTTCTTCAAGCATCCTATGGCCAAGATGATCTCATAGTCCAAATAGAGTTTAATTGTAATACTCTATAAATAAATATTGTTACCTAGTACATAGTAAAACAGAGGAAAATTAAGAAGCCAAGAAAGAGAGAGGAAGGTGACGGTGTATAGAGTGAAGGTATATGTAACACCCCGTTCTCGGAATACGTACTCAGATATGCATTCTGATTATTTGATTGTATTTTTTAATTTTGTCCCCATATTTATTTTGTTTATGATTATTTATATTATCATTTGGTATTGGATCCGGATTCCTGGACTCAGAGTCACCAGAGTTTGAACTGGGGACCCAATCCTAGTGTACTGCTTGATTTGGCCTTTTTAATAATCAGATTTGGTCGGTTTTAATTTCAAACATTGTATTCTAATATTTTAGATTTTACATGATTTTCTAGAATTTCTTTGAATTAAATTTCAAAATCTTCAAAATCGGTATCGATTAATCCCGCTGATCAATTCTGGATTTTTGATTTACAAATAGAGTTAAATTACTGGAAACGGCTTTCATATTATTTTTCAGAATCCTATTTTCTATCTTAATATATTTTTGAGGATTTTTCTGAATTTATCAAAATTCGACCAGATTTGATGTAGACAAGTATCACTGGTTGATTTCAAGATTTTTAATTTGAATATAAAATTGAATTTCTTAAATCTAATTTCACCATGTATATTATTATAATATTTACTATTTTTTAGAATTTTTCAAGACCTTTCCGAATTACCCCATATTTTCAGCTTTTTCGGTGTTTTCGTTGTTTTCTCGGATCCGGAGTTTTATCTAGATATTTTTCTTTTCTTTCCTTTCCCTCTATTTTTCTCTCCACACAAACCTAACCCCCAAATATCTCTCCTTTATATTTCTCCCTTTCTTTTTTCTTTTTCTTTTCTTCCTTCTTCCTCCGTTCTCTTCTCCTGGCCAGCGACACATGGCTTCCCCTTCTGCCTCAAATTCTCTATCAATTTTCCTCTCTCTTTCTCTCTCTTCAATTACTCTCTCCTTCTCTCACAATATCTCTTTCCTTTTCTTATTCTCTAAATTCACACTCTCACTTAATCTCTCTCTTCTCTCCTCCATCAACTATGGTCAGTGCCTACACCCAAGCAAACCCCGACGCTGGTGACTTCCTTGACAATGCCCTAGGCTGATGGCAACCTCCCATCTCCCCCGCTCTTCTCCTCTCTCAACCCAAGCACCGGCTTCACCATCTCCATCTTCTTCAAGATCCACCACCATCACCCACTTCTTTAAAATTGCTCCACCACCACCACCATCATCATCTCCCTCCCAACTCCGGCGACCCCATGGCCGATGGCCAACTCCGATGCACCAACCACACTTTCCCAAATCCTCTTTTACCTCCAATTCAACCACCATCTCCTTCCATTCCCACAACATCACCATTTCCATCTTCTTCTTCTCAATTCACCACCATCACGACCTTCTCCTTCCTCTTTTCCCTCCAATTTCATCACCACCACGTCCACCACCTCTCCACCTTAACTTCTTACCACCACCATCACCAAACCTTTTGTAACCCCCTGATCTCTGATGTACGTATCACAATATCAGTATGGCGTATAAAGTCGATTTGATCTTCCTGGTAGTCAAATTGAGTTGGTTTTAGTTTCAATATTATTTTCTAATATTTTAGATATTTTAAAATTTTCTGAAAATTTTCTATATTATTTTGGAAAATCTCCGCAGTCGGTGTCGACTAATACCGATAATCGATTCTATGATTTTTAATTCACAAATAGAGTTGAGTTTCTAAAATTTATTTTCACATTGTGTCTTACAATCATATTTTCTATGTTAGAGTATTTTTGAAAATTTTTCTGAATTTATTAAAAATCTGGCCAAACCGGTGTCGCCCCTTATCAGTAACACATTCCAAGATTTTTTTTAATTGTAAATCAGACAAGATTTCTAGAATCTGATTTCATATTCCTCCGTGCTGCAATATTCTCTATTTTACATAATTTTTGGGTCCTATTCGGAGTTAGTCAAGTTTTACCGACTAAAATAATATTAATTAAATAATTAAATCTTTTTCTATTTCTTTCTCTCCTTTCTTCTCCCCACGTCTTCCCACCGCCATTCCTCCCTTCCTATTTATAAACTCTCCCCCTCTATCTCTTTCTCTCTCTCCCCCCCAATCTACGTCTTATAAACACCTCTCTCTCCCCTCTCTTTCCTTACCTCTCTCTCCTCCTCTCTCCGTTCTATGCCAGAAGGCCTATCCCGCGCCCACGGCCAAGCGGCTGATGGCCTGTGCACCACCGCGCCCCCTCCGCCGGGCATCACCAGGCCGGCCAATTCTTCTTCTTCTCTCTCTTTCTCTCTCTCCCCCTCTCCCCCCTCTCCCCTATCTTCATCTCTCTCTCGTGTGCGCCGGCCAAGACTGACGCCGGTGGTCGCCATGGCCGCGCAGGCTACGCGGGCCATGCTCCTTTTCTCCCCTTGTTCATTCTCTCTCTCTTTAATTGGGTATGAACCCAATAAACTATTACCCCAAACCCGTTAAACATATATCCAAACCCATTGCCCTATAATCCACATCCAATTACTCATTCACCCAATAACCCATTATTGAGTTATGGGCTTAGGTATTGGATCCAAACCGACCCGTTAACCCAATAAGGTACAATTTCATAAAAGTCCCTGTTAAATTAGATTTGTTGCATTCTTATTCTGATTAATTACATATTTAACCCCTTTATATGATTTCTAGTGTTCGGGTGGTAACTGGAGCATCCGGAGTTCGATTTGGATGATTCTGGAACCGTTGTGATCATGGGAAAGAGAGCTACCTTCTCATGGCTAGTTTGTGAGTGCTTTTCTTTTATAAATTATATTTTATCATGTTTAGTGAAATTAATCGATTGCCTTATTTAATAAATCGTAATTATCTGTAAATCATTATGAATATTATTTAATAAATACAATAATTGATAAGTCACTGTAAATAGAATATGCATTATAGCTATTTGAAGATAATTGTTAAATAATATACTTTTATTTTGTAGCTTGATTTAAAATAAAGTACATATGGTTATATATATATATTGGTAATACATGATTATTAGATTAATGATAAATATATTATACAATGCGAAACTAATAAATATTAAAATGGTTGTAAAGAGCTTGAAAATAGAAACTTATATAAACTTCACTTATAATTTAGAACATAACCATAATAATGTAACAAATACTGATATAAGCTAATGCATGTTAATTATATCACCCTAACACTGTCACCGTTACCAAACCACCGATACACCAGACATAGTCATTTACACCGGACATGGTCATTTCATGTACATCTATCACAATTCACAGATATTGTTACATGTACACTGACACACAAATACGTTAACATAAAATACACTGTCATTGTTATATGGATACTCGACACCGTTATTTCATATGCTAGTATCACTATTCCACGGACATTCTAATACACTGGACACAATATTTCATGTAAATACCCGTTGTACTAGATTTTGTTGTTCCATGTATAAGTCTCAATATTACATAGATACTGAGATACATGACACTATTATTGCACGTTCATGAACCACAGATATACAGATACGCTATTACACTGAATACCGCTATATGGATACTCTGTACGCAGTTACTTCATGTTCTTACACCACTGTTACATAGACTCACTGGTATACATGCATGCATTGATTGTCTCTGTATTCATGTTGCATGGATCATTGTTTATATTATTGCTAAATGGATATTCTTATATTCATGTTACATGGTTGTTTTGAAAGTACACCTAGAGGAGGTGAATAGGTTTAGGGCTAATCTAATGACAAATGATGCGGAATTAAAAACAAATTGTAACAAATATAGTGTAACCCAAAAGTGTAGCCGAATTCCCAGTGAAGGGTTCTGGACTATCTCCTCTAAATTCCTTTAAATAAAAGTTGAGGTGTTGTGTAAAGCTCTCTTGGTTCAACACAAGTGAGGCACACAAACAATATCAAGCCTATAAGTATGATATGAACAATATGAAATATATAAGGAACAATATAAGATGGAAAGAGAGAGTTTAGAGATAGTGGATCAATCGCAAACACCAAAATATGTTTCGAGGTTCGAGCCACTGCTCTACGTCCCCGCCTTCAAACAGAAGGATTTCCACTATATTGTCTAGACAGGACTTCTCACACAGGGAACCTCCACTGAGGATTTAGGTAATACAAACTTGGAGTATACAACTCCTCTCTCCAACAAACACAGCCTCTACACAAGAGGCAAGACACAACAACAATCACCTCTATACTTAGAGGGATGGGCACTTAGCCAAACAATAATTACCTCTCATTAGAGGGATAAGGCTTAAAGCTAACACTCTAAACCACAATCACCTCTATACTTAGAGGGATACCAACACAACCTCCACAATCACCTCTATACAAGAGGGAACTCAAATAAAAGAAGATTTACAACTCTTGGTGGTCTCACTAAAATACAAACCAATATTCTACCAAAACAATATCCTAATAGATAGGATAGATATGATACCTCAAGTGTGAGAATACAAGGTGTTTGGAAATCAAACACAAAGAAAAATACTAGGAAAAACAACTACAATAAGATAGTAATGAAGATCAAAACCAATTTCCCAAATACTCTGTTTTTCTTTGAATTTTCTAACCCTTGAAAACAAATAAAGATAAAATCTTTTAGCCCAAAAACTTTTTCAAAACTTACTGTTAAACACTTAGAAAGATAAAAAAAATTTGCTCTCTAAAACCATTAAGAAACCAGCTCAAGATATGAGTATTTAAACTCTCTCAAAAATCTGCCCGTTGGCAGCCAGGAAAGGGCAGAAATGCCCTTCCAGTCGATCGCTCGGTCGACCAGCCAACGGTCATTTTTATGACCGTTATGCCTCCGGTCGATCGGGCCAAAGCCAACGGTCGACCGCCCCGGTCGACCGCCCGGTCGACCAGCCCCCACCTGAGAGTGGGGTACTTTCAGTCGGTAGATCGTGTAGTCGACTGGCCGAATAGGCTGGCCATGTGCACGTCCTCGTGCACATCGTCGACCGGTCCGGTCAACCATCAGTCAGTCTGGCTGGGTTTTTAGGATTTAAAGCTTAGGTATTTTGATTCCAATTAAATCCCATAAAATCACAAATTTTCACAAATATAAGTTCTTTTAAGATCTTTGAAATATAAATATGTGTGACTAAAATTCAACACGTATTATAAACAGTTTGAACTATTTTTGTGATATAGAAATTTGGTTTAAACACAAAATTGGTATTTTCCAAAACTTGAATTTTTTAAATGGAAAATCGTTTTCTCCAAAACTCATGTAAATACAAAAACAAGATATATATAAACAACTTTGAAACCTATTTTATATGGATAGAATCCAATATACATATAAAGATATCTATCTATGTTTTTGACATGAAAACCAAAAAATAAACATTTAAACTTGTGTGTGTATGTAAACTTGAGCATATCAATACTATCTAATCTTTACAATGATCTAAACATACTAAATACAAATCAAAGTTTTCTTGTAGAGCTTCTTCTCCAAGTCGACTTGATCTAAACGCGATCCAATGAGCTTGACTCTAACCGAGTGCTAGATGCGATCTTGACGCTTGAGCTCTTGAATCAAACCATGAAAGCTCCAAAACTCCTTTGTTGAAGCTAATCATCTACTAATATCTTAATCAAATATCTGAAACTAAATATCACAAGATTATTAGTAAACAACTACATGAGTTAATCATCATTAAAACTAGAGTGATGGGCCTCTGGGCCAACAATCTCCCCTTTTTTGATGATGACAAAACTCATGGAGTTATATATGCATGGATTAAAGTTAAGTTTCATAGAAACTCCTCCTTAATTCATACATAACCATAAATAATAAAGATATTCAATGTATGCATAAAGCAAATAACACATATATGCATAAATGAAGAATACTTTTTGCATAAACAAAACATATATGCTCTGATACCAATTGAAAACAAAACATATATGCTCTGATACCAATTGAAAAAATAAACATGCATATAAATGACATAAACATACATATATAAAACTCTCAAAATTCTTCTCCCCCATTTGTATAAAACAAGGAAATTAAATAATCATGCATATATAAAACTCCAAATTCCTCCCCCTTTTTGTCAAATCTTCAACAAAGGGGCATAAATAAACTAAAAAAAATTTCTCCCTTTTTGGTCAAATCAAATAAGAAGGATGTATATGTGATATACATTCATGAAGAGGAGAGACGTAAAGTTAACTCCCCATGTATACATGCATTATATGAAAAAGACATGACTAAACCTTAATCACATAACGCATATATACAATATATAAAAGGAGATGTGAAGCTCCCTCTACACACGTGTAAGACTTAGAGAAGAGAGGTCAAATTCCTCAATATGAGATACACTCAACATGAATCTATATATATAGAGAAGATGTTAAGCTTCTCTTGCATTTAAGCAATACAAATCAAAGCATTATGATACCAATTAAAAAATATATTAATTTGTGATAAGGTATACATCGAAACATTATGATGCCAATTTATGATACCAATTAAAAATAAACAAAAAATTTTTACGATACCAATTGAAAGTAAACAAATTTTTAAGATACCAATTGAAAATATCTTGATACCAATTTAAAATGTCTTGTAAATTTTGATATCAATAGAAATGAAACATTATATGTTTTTGATACCAATTGAAATATATATATTATATATATATATATATATAATATAATATATATATATATATTAGAAATCTTGATACCAATTGAAAGTAACAACCAATATTGAAAATGTTAGCATACACCAAAACAAAAGTATTTTTCATCATAAAGAATGGGAGTAAAATATCAATTAAAAAATAATTGATATTAAGGAGTAAATCAAGCTTAGCATAAACATAATTTGTGATTTCAGATGTAAAGATATTGTAAGCGCAATCAAATCACATATATATGTATAAAAATGTAAATATCAATAAAAATTGATACTATTTGAAAGTTGAAGCATACATATATAGAAAAGCACAAATGAGTATATAAACATGAAAATATCAATTGAGATATCAATTGAAAATAAAATGAGGATCAAATGTATAACTCAGCTACCTTCCTTTCACGCACATGTTTAAAAAGATTTTCAATTTGAGCATACAAGATATGGTCGCCCATCCATCCGCCCTTTGGTTGGTGGGGTTTTCAAAAAATAGGATTTGAAAATAGTTTAACATGTTTAAAAACTCCACAATTAAGAATAATGACTAGTTTGAAGATAATATTTAAAAACTAGTGCGAAATCCTTCAAGTAACGAATAAAATATGAATATATTCCATAAAACATGTAAGTCACACGATGATTGACACTCAAAGTCTATAAAGCACATATAAAACTCATGAAAACAAAAATTATGAAAATAAGGATGATGTGAGTGCAAGAGTCATGTAATCAACAAAGTTATGGAAATAGGCGATGAAGCTCAATATGAAATTAAAAGAATGTGAAAATCATAGAAAATTTAATTTTCATCATAATAATTCCAATTTCAAAGCATATGTATGTTTTGTCAAAAACTAAAGGTATACATACATATCCTAAACATAAATGAGTCCACAAAGAATTTTACATAAAAGGCAAATGACTCAAGGGTATACATGTATATCTAAAGTATTAACCAAAATTAACATATACGTGAAACTAGACAAATTAAAATGAAAACATGTATAAAATAGGGAATATAAGTTGAAATGCAAAAATCATCAAAACTAGGCTATACTAGTACATCTAATGGGTACAAATGAGCAATTAAGCATAAACATACAAAAATCAAATGTAGCTCATAAGTTGTACAAGTATATGCACAAGTTTTAATGAAAACTACATCTAAACATGTAATCAAAAATGAAGTGTAAAAGAATCATAAACATAAACCAATATGATCATTAGGCTAAATGCACATAGTTTAGAGCTATGATATACACAATAGCTAAACTAAAGTGAGAATATAAAAGTAACGGTCCATGTAAACATGGGTGTATCTCAAATACTACATATGTATATCATAAGTCTAATTATCATGGCATTTAATATAATAATCATAAAAATTAAAACATGCTAAAAATTAACAATATAAAAGCATAGAAACTAAATGAGTGTTAGAGATAGTTACCAAAACTATTAGGACTAATCTCTAGATCTCCAAATCATGGTGGTCCTCTTACCAAACCCCTTAAAAGTGATGCATCTAAAAAGTGTCACCATATAGTTCGGAAACATTCACCTCAAGGCACCAATGCCCTCACGTCAAGCGAGAGCCCACATCTACATCAAATAAAATAGGAGTGGCTTTTGGTACCCATACCTTATTGAGTCCATGGGGGTTAGCACCTTCCTAACCCAAACAAAATTATTTGCAAAATTTGAATCATTTAATCTATCATAATAAAATTTTGCAAGTGGGCCTTACGTCGACAATGTGTACAAGTGTACACATGAGCATACCTAGTGTCATGTGTGTGAACATGAGAAGTATGTGTATGCCATGTATGGTGTGCGTGCATGTGAGGACATGTTTCTTGTGAAATATGGATTCCAACCGTGTGTGGTTCATGGCACATTGGCTCAAAGTGGAGCCCAAACAATCAACACTCTTCTTTAACATATATATATTATTTTCAATAATAGTAGAAGAGGTAGAGCATGCAATAGATACACTAGATGATGAAGCATGGCAAACATGTGAATCTAAATCATTTTTCAAAGATTTATTTTCATTAGAAATCAAATCCAATTCTTTTGAAATAGAAATAATTTTGTTTTTTAAAGAATCATTTTCTTTTAAAATAAAAACAAGTGTTGAAGATAAAACTTCATTTTTCTTCAAAACTTTATCACAATTATTTTTACTTTTTAAGATTTTGTTTTCATTTAAGATAAGATCAAGTTGGGATTTTAATGATTCCCTTTCATTTGAAATCTCATCCCTTTCTTGCAAAGCCATGTCAAGTTTAAAAAAATAAATCCTTATTTTTTTTATTTAATTTAAGACTTTTTTTTTTCAAAACTTGATTATTTTCAAAAGGTTTTCACAAACAATAGAAAGCTCTTTAATGCATCAGCATCTATATGATCATCTCCTGAAGAACAGGCACTATCATATAGTTAAGATTCTGAAGTTACCTCAAGGGAGTCGTTCCCTTGGACCATGTAGTAAGGTTGGTCAGACTCATCTCCACTAGATTCCTCCTCCACAATGTTTGGCGTTTGAAACTTTAGAGAGGTCAAGGTGTTCCACACTGCAAAGGCGAATCACAATGAGAAACCATAAAAAGATAATCTTTACTTAGTGTGTTTCTAAGTATCTCTAGGGCTTGTGCATTGGCCTTTATATGCTTGCTATTACCAAGATAGGATTTCTTGGTAGTAGCAAGGTAAACATGCATTCCTGGGGTTATTAGGTACATACTCATCTTAAGCTTTTACATATCGATGTTAGAAACATCAAACGTTGGAGGGGCAAGGTAATTCATGAGTGCGTAAACAAATAAGTGTGCAAATGCAAATGTAGATTAGCTAACTAAGATCTCACTCATAGGTGGTTAAACCTAATATTAGGAGCGTAGGCTCTGATACCAATTGAAAGTACACCCAGAGGGAGGTGAATAGGTGTAGGGCTAATCTAATGACAAATGATGCGGAATTAAAAACAAATTGCAACACACTTAGTGTAACCAAATAGTGTAGCCGAATTCCGGTGAAGGACTCTGGACTATCTCCTCTAAATTCTTCTAAATAAGAGTTGAGGTGCTATGTAAAGCTCTCTTGGTTCAACACAAGTGAGGCACACAAACAATACCAAGCATATAAGTATGATATGAATAATATGAAATAATACAAAGCATAATATAAGAGAGAGTTTAGAGATAGTGGATCAATCGCAAACACCGAGATATGTTTTGAGATTCGAGCCACTGCTCTACGTTCACATAGAAGGATTTTCACTATATCGTCCACACAGGGAATCTCCACTGAGGATTTGGGTAATACAAACTTGGAGTATACAACTCCTCTCTCCAACAAACACAACCTCTACATAAGAGGCAAGACACAACAACAATCACCTCTACACTTAGAGGGATGGGCACTTAGTCAAACAACAATCACCTCTCACTAGAGGGATAAGGCTTAAAGTCAACACTCTAACCACAATCATTTCTACACTTAGAGGAATACCAACACAACCTCCACAATCACCTCTACACAAGAGGGAACTCAAAATAAAAGAAGGTTTACAACTTTTGGTGGTCTCACTAAACCACAAATCAATATTCTCACCAAAACAAAATCCTAATAGATAGGATAGATATGATAGCTCAAGTTTGAGAATAAAAGGTGTTTGGAAATCAAAACACAAAGAAAAATACTTGAGAAAACAACTACAATAAGATAGTAATGAAGATCAAAACCAATATCCCAAATACTCTATTTTTCTTTGAATTTTTCAGCCCTTGAAAATAAATAAAGATAAAATCTTGTAGCCCAAAAACTCTTTTAAAACTTATTGTTAAATACTTAAAAAGATAGGAAATTTTTGCTCTCTAAAACCATTAAGAAATTAGCTCAAGAAATGGGTATTTATACCCTCTCAAAAATCTGCCCGTTGGAAGCCAAGAAAGGGCAGAGATGCCCTTCTGGTCCACCGCTCGATCGACCAACCAACGATCATTTTTATGACTGTTGTGCCTCCGGTCGACCGGGCCAAAGCCAACGGTCGACCGCCCGGTCGATCGGCCCCCACCCGAGAGTGGGGTGCTTTCAGTCGGTCGACCGTGCGGTCGACTGGCCGAATAGGCTGGCCATGTGCACGTTTTCGTGCACATCAGTCGACTGGTGCGATCGACCGACCACTGGTCTGGTCAACCGCCAGTCTGGCTGGCTGGGTTTTTAGGATTTAAAACTTAGGTATTTTGATTCCAATTAAATCCATAAAATCACAAAAATTCCACAAAAATAATTTCTTTTAACATCTTTGAAATATAAATATGTGTGACTAAAATTCAACACATATTATAAATAGTTTTAACCATTTTTATGATATAGAAATTTGACTTAAACACAAAATCAGTATTTTCTAAAACTTGAATTTTTGAAATGGAAAACCATTTTCTCCAAAACTCATGTAAATACAAAACAAGCTATATAAACAAATTTGAAGCATATTGTATATGGATAGAATCCAATATACATATAAAGATATCTATCTATGTTTTTGACATGAAAACCAAAACCGGTTAAAATAAAAAACAAACATTTAAACTTGTGTGTGCATGTGAACTTGAGCATATCAATACTATCTAATCTTTACAATGATTTAAACATACTAAATAAAATCGAAGTCTTCTTGTAGAGCTCCTTCTCTAAGTTGACTCGATCCAAACGTGATCCAACGAGCTTGACTCCAACCGAGTGCTAGATGCGATCTTGACGCTCGAGCTCTTGAATTAACCCGTGAAAGCTCCAAAACTCCTTTGTTGAAGCTAATCACCTATTAATATGTTGATCAATATCTGAAATTAAATATCATAAGATTATTAGTAAACTATAACTACATGAGTTAATTATCATCAAAACTAGAGTGATGGGCCTCTGGGCCAACATATTTCCTGTTACTGATATTTGATATTCTTGTTACTGGATATGTGAGCTGTTGATATGCGATGTCTGAAACTAAGTGCCACATGGATTCAAGCCACGGAGCCACCTCTAGAATCCCACATCGCTTGTTTTTCATTTTCCGTTATCTTGTTTCATGCTATCAACATAGCTCATGTCCTATTATCGTGTTACATGTACCATGCATTGTACTTGTTCTTGATACACTATATAGTTTAGATATAATAAATATAACTTGAGAATGGGAGAGCCTTGACGGTTGATTAGATCTTATAAGGTGGATGTACTGGATCCATATTTATTCCACTACAGGGATGGTAGTGCTGGCTACCTATTGTATATAGTTCAATGAGCTCCTGTTTTCCATTTCCTGCTCCACTCTTAGAGGAGGGCCCTGGTATTGGTAGCTAGGGGTCCGTTTAAGGCCGTGATCGTGGGTATGCACGAGATACACCCACCTGATTAGAACTCCTTGACCATTAGATTTCCAATTAACATAATAAAATAGTATAAATGATAATGACGTCGGTAACGCTTGTTATTTAATCACTCTCTCGTTCGGATCATGGTTCCCGTATGCTACGTTTGGATTGGTTCGGCCATAGTGCGGGCTCTGATATGAACTGCCAGTGATATGGGCTCTGGAAGAGATTGATTAAAATACCAAGCGGTACTGATTATTATTTTTGTATAAATAACAGGACTTGTCCGATATGTGCTATGACTGATCAGTTGTACCTAATATCAGTTCTGATATACTATGCATTATCATATCACCTATATACTTTGTTACACTTTCTGATATTTATTACACTTCATGTCGTGACACACTATTCACGTTCACATATGATCTGCATTTCATGTATTATGTTTCATAGATACTCTATAGACGCTGTTACTGTATCATTGTAGTATGATTATGCTGCGAACATCATATCTACATATTCAAATTCAACATGATACCTTTATGCTACAGTTATTATTAGATTACGCAAGAACTATAAAGTAAGTAAAACTTGCAACATATTATTTATACACTGATGTATCATGAACACCTAATATTGTATCGTAATACGCATATAAAGAATAAAATATAAATGGTATAATTTTATTGACGGTAGTAACATAATCCCCCATGGTGACTTAACTATTATTTTTGATAGCAACGCTAGATATATAAACTGATAGTAATGATATAAAATTAGATATTATTGTGGTAATAAAACTGTTATAACAAGCTTGGTGTTGATGATGTTAACATATGACACTTGTATATTTTTTTCGATTGTTATTATCATTATATTGTATAACGGTATTTAAACATGTATTATTTATTATTATTGTGATTGTATTCTTATAGTATATATTACTGCTTCCTTCATTTTATCACTCACTAGGTTGCTTTCTGATGACCCTAGATTTGCGTGCCCAGATTGAAGATTCAAGATATCTTAGTATCAGATATTTTATTGAACACACATAAGGGACTCGTCATCGATATGAGTCATAGGTATTTTTATTATTTAGTCTTATTTCCTTATTTATTCATATTTTTATTCTATCATGATCACTGACTCGTTTTCTGCAAATATTCTTTACTTATTTAATGTTGAAAATAAAGTGTATATTGTATTTATTCTCTATATTGAGGCTTAGCGTACATATATGAGG